>MCJB01045704.1:4924-99325 GCA_002018475.1 Nicotiana obtusifolia
TATATATATATATATCCAGCCACTCTTTGGGGCACATTTTATCACTTCATACCCGGCCTCGTAGGAGAAATAAGGACTAAGTCGTACCCGGCCTTAGGAGATCTCGGTAGTACCCGGTCTCATAGAGCTTGGCGTACCCGATCTCAGAAGGACTCCGTAAAAAATTATATCACATCACTCCATACCCGGCCTCGTAAAAGACCCGGTCGTACCTGGCCACTAGGGCTCGACAACCTCACATTACGCATCATCATACCTGGCCACAAAAGAGCTTAGTAATATCTCATATCATGTCTCATCATACCCAATTGATTAGTGGTTGCATAATAGGTGCCGTACCCGGGCGATTATAGCATGGTTTATTGAAGTAAAATAAATGCATACATATATATAAGTGCACTGTATTAACTGTTTCAAGGGATAACAAGTTAAAACATAGAAAGAATCAAACTTTTCGACCACAGGGTACCCAACTGGGAACATTATAGACTTCGAAATAAATGCTAATGGCAATAATATACAAGAATAGGACAACGTCATTGAGAGGGGACACAAAACTACCAAATCTTTCAGTGCAGAAATCATCTAGAGTGAGGGAGAGACTTACACTGACTCATACCAAAAAAGAAAATTTTCCTACATATCTTGCTGAAGAACTAGCTACACTTTCATGATGGTTAAATCTGCCTAACACGAATCTCCATAATCAGTACAACAAGTTGATAGATGGAATAGCAACGATTCCAAGCTCCTTCACACTAGAGTCTCCTAAATCCACCTTCGACCTTGACTTAGGCTATTTGGAAATTCTAAAAGGGTTTTGAGAGAATTGGGGATAAATTAAAATAGGTGATAGCTTCTAGAATGAGGGAGAAGAGGGCTAAACTGCCTTTTATACAATGCCATGCCTAGAAAACTTTGTCGCCTTTACATGCAAAATGGTCCCCCCCCCACGGTCACTGCACCCGATGATAGCTGTCGCATGTCAATGAAATATGTCGCCACCTTCTGTCCTCATACGTGATAAGTATGGATTTTGAATACTTATTAGCATCTTTTTGCTTTTGTTTTAGTCCGAAAGTATTGATTTATATTCCCAATACTAATGAAAATGTGAAAATTGAAGGAATGTTGGAAATTTGAGCGCCCATGAAGAAATAACCCAAAAAGGAGTGTTCCGACTCATAAGACAAGAAGGGGCGCAGAATATAAGATGTGCGGTCCGCAGAGGTATTTCTGCCGCCGCAAAAAAACTTGCGGACCGCAGAATTTCCTCTGGGGCCGCAGAACTAGTTGAGGAACCCATCAGACTTTCAGCAGATCTGGACAGCACATGAATTGTGCGAACGCAGAACAAGGCCCGCAACAATAAAGAATTCAAAGTTCAGAGAGGTTGCAAATGACCAAGACTTAAAGCCTTGCCTAAAGTGCGGACTGCACAAGAATTGTGCAGCCGCAAAAGATTCATTGCAGCTACAGACCAAATTGTGCGGCTGTAGAATCCAAGTCGTTGCAAGCTGAAGAAATTTGTGGACCGTACATGAAATTGTGTGGCAGCAAAACCTCCTGAGCGGCATTTTTGTCAGCCAATTTTAGGCCAATATAAATAGATGAGTGTCACTCCTCCTTTTTACCGGGATGGTGACCGAGCTTTTACTAAACCCTTAAGGTGGAGAAAAGGCTTAGTAGAACTCATAAAAGAGGTTTCCAATTTTGGAAGTGACAAAGAGAGAATTAATCAAGGGAAATTTAGAGTCGCCGCCTGACAATTGGTTCTGGTGTGCCAGGTCACCGCTTCTTGAACTTAGACTCAAAAGTCAAGTTCGTACCAGAGATTTGGGTAAGGGGGTTCATTTGACTCGGGGAGAAGGTGTTAGGCATTCCCCAAGTCTCGTGAAAGTCACGGTTGCGTACTTGATCAAATTAGCTTTCAATACATTTGAGTTGAGATAAAAACACAGGAGGTTCGAGGTCATTCCCACATAATAAAAGGAAAATAAAACTAAAATTGAACTACTACGAGTTTCACTTTTGTCTTCATACACAAATACCTCGGGGCGTTCCCCGGAATATCAAATACACAAGCCCTTCGGGGCATCCCCCGAATAAATTTAACTAGGAAATGACCTCTCACCTCAAAACTATCTAATGTTCTAGTATTGCCTACCCAAGTGTGGTCCGCCTAAATTATGCTACTAGCGAGTGATGTAATACAATAAGAAAGTAAGATCTAAAGAAAAGAAAGATAAAAAAAAAAATTAGTCATGGCTTTGTTCTTTTAACCTTCATTGCATGCATAACCAAACCCGACCCGAAAAATCACAAAGAGAACAAGAAGAGGGCAAAATGTCATTCAGTGGGGAATATGCAATCGCATATACCGTATGCGAACCGCATTCTGTGCATAAGGGTCGCAGATCAGAACAAAATCTTAGATAATGTCTATCATCAAAATGCAATCCAGTTGGCGATCGCAGATCAGGTATGCGATCCAATCTGCGATTGCAGATCGAGTATGCGATCCGCAGATCGCACTTGAAGATCGCAAATCCTGACAGAGTCTTAGGTGAGGTTTTAATGTCAAAAATGCGACGATCAGATCAGAAATGCAAACCGCATATCAATTATACGGTCGCAGATTCGACATCAGACATGGCTTAATCCTATGTTTTTGTTTCAACCCTGATCAGAACCTGATGTTTGACATTAACTACTTTACTCCATTTGCTAAGCATGATTTGAATGTACTGATTCGCAGAGTTAATAACCCAGAGACAAATATTCAAAGCTTTATCATGTGAATAGAGTAAACAAAAGTCAAGAGATGGACATGGTGTAGAGTTTCTACCGGTTTTGAAGATCGATACCAGCTATAGAGCGATGAATTGCGACCAAGAACTCGAACTAGCAACTCAACTCGAACCTCAGCACTTCATTGATTGAAATCGATTTGCGAAGGAAAGTAGGAATGTGTATGCCTCTGTTTTTGCTGGTTTTTGAAACCTTTGATGGAGAAGAAAACTAAAAGCCGATTTGAATCTCCCTTTTTGTGTTTTTGTTTTCAAGACTTTAAGCTAACTTAGAACAAAACTGAAAACTGTTCTTCTCATTTCCATTTCTCCCTGTTTCTTTTCTTCTTCTTTTTTTTTTTGATTTTTCAGACCTCTTTTCTTCTCTCCACTCTTGCTCTCCAAGAAAAACCCCCTTCCAGAAGAATCCCTCCCTTTTCTGTTAGTGAATGATGATGGGAATCAGTAGAGTGCGTGTGTGAGGGTCCTTGTGCGTATTGCGTGAGTGAGAGAATATATCTGTCAGAGGTCGTTGAGATTATATGGCAGATAAGGAAGGGATTTGGGTTATTGGGCCACTGAATTTGGACTTGTATTTTTGCTTGTATTTGGATCCCAAAATTTGCACGATTGGGCCAGAAGCAAACTGAACCTCTGCTTTAAACATGCCAAAAAATACAAGGATTTTGATTGAATTAAGGAGATAAGAACTTGGAACCATTTTTGGTATTTTTCAATTTTGAACCTAAAAAATAGAATTAAATTTAATAATAATGCGGATTCTTACAAAATAGGCTCTAATAATTATTCTAAAAGTATTATGATTATTAGAGGTGATTTTAACGCGCGGGTCAAAAATTACATGTCTACAGCTGCCCCTCTTTGACGGGAAACATGGAGTGTTTTCAGGCAAAGAACGACAATACATGTTTTCACCCGACCTTTGCTTGGGGACACCAAAACTAAGGAAAGAGAATGTGACCGAGCCCTGGTATTTGAGCTGCCTACATATCCTTGGTTACAAAGGAATCAAGCCACGTGTAGTTCGTAAGCGAGAAGAGTAATGGAGTACCGAGGTAGGGATTCGAGTTGAGTGCTGTCAAAGTTCTGGTCCGCGGTTCCTGCCATTACATCAAAATAAAAGGAAAAATTACATCAGGAGAAAAAGGAAAATACAAGATTCTATTAACTTCTTGTTTTGAATCTTGCTTGAACTTCTTCTTGATCTTCAGTATAAAATTGGAAAAGATAGCCTTGTTCTTCAGGCGGGCTCCCGATTCTTCTTGTGAATTTGAAGTGACTCTGAAATTGCTTCCCTCGTTTTTCAGGTGGGTGCCTGATTTCCGAAACTTGAATGCGTATTCCCTCGTTATCTAGGTGGGCGCCTGATTGCTAACAAAGCAAACAAAACAAAGAAACTTTTTGCCCCAGTTTGGAATCTGGGTACATCAGTGAGACTGCTGGGGATTTAGCTAAGCTTGAATGTATTCCCTCATTTTCCAGGTGGGGTGCCTGATATTACCACAAAACAACAACACAAAGAAATTTTCTGCTCCAGTTTGGAGCCTAGGCATATCTGCGTGGATTAATCGAATTATGTTACCCTAAAATTTCTAAGAATTTTAAGAAACTGAATCTCATTATCCAGGAGGGTCCTGAAAGCTAAAAATTAAATTCCCATTATTCAGGAGGGTCCTGAAAATTAAAAGTTAAATTTCCATTATCCAGGAGGGTCCTGAAAATTAAAAATTAAATCCCATTATCCAGGAGGGTCCTGAGAACTTAAAATTAAATCCCATTATCCAAGAGGGTCCTGAAACTAAAAATTAAATTCCCATTATCTAGGAGGGTCCTAAAACTAAAAATTAATCCCATTATCCAGGAGGGTCCCGAAACTTAAAAATTGAATCCCATTATCCAGGAGGGTCCTGAGAATTAAAAATTAATCCCATTATCCAGGATGATCCTGAAAACTAAAAATTAAATTCCATTATCTAGGAGGGTCCTGAAGATTTAAAACTAAATCCCATTATCCAGGAGGGTCCTGAAGATTTAAAACTAAATCCCATTATCCAGGAGGGTCCTGAAAAGTTGAAAATGATTTTACCCGAACCATGCTCTCTTCTTGGGGAGTTCTGAATAGAAACCTTTTGCTCCCTGAGCCATGCTTTCTTCATGGGAGGGCCCTATGGATTGATAAATTTTCATGTTCCTGTTTTAGACAAGTAAAGTCTTGTTAGTTTGAAAACGTGGTGGTTAGCTTGTGGCGTCATTGCTGGGGGTCTGCTCTTGCTGAGGAGTAAATTCAAGTTTTAAATCTTCTAGGGATCTGCTTCTGCCGACTGCCATATTTTATCCTGGTCAATTGCTTTGAACGAGCAAAGAGTTGTCTGACCTTTGATTGGGATTGGACCTCAAAATTTCTGACTGACCCGAATCTCTTATCCCTACCTGTTGCATTGCCTTTTCATTTTGAACACCGCTGCGTCCTTGTATTTTCAAAAACTTAAAAGTCTCCTTATTGCCTAAACTTCGGCTATCTGCATACTGCTCATTCTAAATTATGTCCCTTGTGATATGCCTGGCCGAGTTCAGTTTTGTGCAATTTAGAAGCTGGTAGTAGGCTTTGAAATCCTTTTCCTGCTTGTGCAGCATGGCTAATTCGAAAGAAACTCCTAAAGATAGACTCAAAAAGCAAAGTGTAACAATTCTGGACGAAAGGAATCAAAAGGAAATTTTGAACACAGATGATTATATGAGGGAAATTTAGAAAAGAAAGACTTATCTGAGGGAGATAGCCAGCTCCAATGATCATGACATGCATTTCGGATTGATTAGCCCAGTTCGTGCAACCAATCATGTTCGGCTCATGACACGACCTCATACCTCAGAAACCGGCTTTTCACTGATCCAATTTCTCTATAAAGTTGCGAATCTACTCGACTTGTAGAGTCCCGGGAGTTTTCACCAACCAGCTTTTCTCATTTGTTTAACTTTCAACTCGCCATCGCCTTATGGTGCCCGTGAGGGTTTCAACCAATAAGACTCTCTCATTTTGAATTTCTCTCATCTCACTATCGCCTTACGGTGCCCGTGAGGGTTTTCACCAATAAGACTCTCTTATTTTATATTTTCTCTCATCTCACCATCGCCTTACAATGCTCGTGAGGGTTTTCACCAATAAGACTCTCTCATTTTATATTTTCTCTCATATCATGAATGGAGTGTTGCCCTTGATGCAAAATCATGTCTCTATCTTGCTAGGCTCAGCATCCTCAAAAGATTGACCGGAAGGATTTTCTTTGGACCGTAATGTAGGCTTTTGGACAGAGTTGGAAAGAAAAGGCGTGGCATGAAGGCTCAAGATAATTCGAGAGGAAATAGGGGTAAAATTACAACTTTTGGAATCAGATCTTTCGAATTTGAAATTTCTGCCCCAGTTTCTTCTAGGCTGGGGAAATTTTAATTTTTATTTTGATGAGACCGAACCATAAGGCTGCCTACGTATCCTTTAAAGGAAACAGGTCGAATGTAGTTCAAACTCTTCCCTTTTCTCCTTTGTTTGTTCGTTTCTTTCTTCTTTTCTTTTTTTCTTTTCCCTTTTTTTCTTCTTTTTTTTTTTTTTTCGTTTTTCTCTTCTTTTTTTTTCTTCTTCTTTTTTTTTATACTGATTCCAAAAGAGGGATATGAAAGAAAAATAAATAAGGCTCAAAAGGGTTAGCAAAGGATGAAAGTGTTTGGATAGCGGAACAAAATGCCTTCGTCATTTCAACTTCAAACATGCCAAGTACAACAATGCAATTAAAGATGAGCAAAGAACTCGTACGTAATACCTCTTAACTGCATCAGAATTGATAGCCACATCTACACATTTGCCTTCCATTCCTGTTAAATATAGGGCACCATTAGGCAACACTCCTCCTTTTTACCGGGATGGCGACCGAGCTTTTACTAAACCCTTAAGGTGGAGAAAAGGCTTAGTAAAACTCATAAAAGAGGTTTCCAATTTTGGAAGTGACAAAGAGAGAATTAATCAAGGGAAATTTAGAGTCGCCACTTGGCAATTGGTTCTGGTGTGCCAGGTCACCGCTTCTTGAACTTAGACTCAAAAGCCAAGTTCGTACCAGAGATTTGGGTAAGGGGGTTCATTTGACTCGGGGAGAAGGTGTTAGGCATTCCCCAAGTCTCGTGAAAGTCACGGTTGCGTACTTGATCAAATTGGCTTTCAATTCATTTGAGTTGAGATAAAAACACACAGGAGGTTCGAGGTCATTCCCACCTAATAAAAGGAAAATAAAACTAAAACTGAACTACTACGAGTTTCACTTTTATCTTCATACACAAATACCTCGGGCATTCCCCGGAATATCAAATACACAAGCCCTTCGGGGCATCCCCCGGATAAATTTAACTAGGGAATAACCTCTCACCTCAAAACTATCTAATGTCCTAGTATTGCCTACCCAAGTGTGGTCGGCCTAAATCATGCTACTAGCCAGCGATGTAATACAATAAGAATGTAAGATCTAAAGTAAAGAAAGATTAAAAAAAAAATAAGTTCATGGCTTTGTTCTTTTAGCCTTCATTGCATGCATTTAACCAAACCCGGCCCGAAAAGTAACAAAGAGAACGAGAAGAGGGCAAAATGTCATTCAGTGGGGAATATGCGATCGCATATACTGTATGTGAACCGCATTCTGTGCATAAGGGTCGCAGATCAGAATAAAATCTTAGACGATGTCTATCGTCAAAATGCGATCCAGTTGGCGATCGCAGATAAGGTTTGCGATCCAATCTACGATCGCATATCGAGTATGCGATCCGCAGATCGCACTTGAAGATCGCAAATCCTGATAGAGTCTTAGGTGATGTTTTAATGTCAAAAATGCGACGATCAGATCAGAAATGTGAACCGCATATCAATTATGTGATCGCATATTCGACATCAGACATGGCTTAATCCTATGTTTTTGTTTCATCCCAGATCAGAACCTGATGTTTGACATTAACTACTTTACTCCATTTGCTAAGCATGATTTGAATGTACTGATTCACAGAGTTAACTACTCAGAGACAAATATTCAAAGCTTTATCATGTGAATAGAGTAAACAAAAGTTAAGAGATGGACCTTGTGTAGAGTTTCTACCGGTTTTGAAGATCGATACCAGCTACAGAGCGACGAACTGCGACCAAGAACTCGAACTAGGAACTCAACTCGAACCTCAGCACTTCATTAATTGAAATCGATATGAGAAGGAAAGTAGGAATGTGTATGCCTCTGTTTTTGCTGGTTTTTGAAACCTTTGATGGAGAAGAAAACTAAGAGCTGATTTGAATCTCCCTTTTTGTGTTTTTGTTTTCAAGACTTTAAGCTAACTTAAAACAAAATTAAAAACTGTTCTTCTCATTTCCTTTTCTCCTTGTTTCTTTTCTTCTCTTTTTTTTTGATTTTTCAGACCTCTTTTCTTCTCTCCTCTCTTGCTCTCCAAGAAAAACCCCCTTCCAGAAGAATCCCTCCACTTTCTGTTGGTGAATGATGATGGGAATCAGCAGAGTGCGTGTGTGAGGGTCCTTGTGCGTATTGCGTGAGTGAGAGAATATATCTGTCATAGGTCATTAAGATTATATGGCAGATAAGGGAGGGATTTGGGTTATTGGGCCACTGAATTTGGACTTGTATTTGGATCCCAAAATTTGCACGATTAGGCCAGAAGCAAACTGAACCTCTGCTTTAAACATGCCCAAAAATATAAGGATTTTGATTGAATTAAGGAGATAAGAACTTGGAACCATTTTTGGTATTTTTCAATTTTGAACCTAAAAAATAAAATTAAATTTATTGATAACGCGGATTCCTACAAAATAGGCTCTAATAATTATTCTAAAAGTATTATGATTATTAGAGGTGATTTTAACGTGCGGGTCAAAAATTACATGTCTACAATGAGAACCCCATTTTTAGGTCAAGTTTTGAAGTTTGAGCTGTTGTAGCCATTGTAGTTTACTATTTTAGAAAGTTTGTGACTATTTTGGGATTTAAGCATCATATTTTATCATTTTAATCTTAGATTATGAGTTTAATTAGCATTTCTTCTTTGTATTCTTCATTTTTCACTATGAGTAGCTAGACTCTTACTAGGGTTGTGACCCAATCCTAGTGTGTAAATCTTCTGGGTATTTAATTTTATTCTTGTTTATGAGTGGGTGTTCATTATTTAGCCTTCTTTCTGCTTTAATTTTAGAATTGATTGTTACAAACATTGATTCATGCCTTTTGACTTGATCTTATTTGAGAGACCTAGTCTAGGATAACTTAGGCTAACAAGAAATTTTGCTAATTAAGGATTTGATTAGCCTAATTAAGGGGTTTGAACTAGATATAGTGAGAACCCAACTTGAGCTCATATCAACTATTTAGCTTGATACCCATTTGGGCTTGAGAAAGCCAAATTGGGTAAAACCACTCTATGGCCGAGAGTTATTGAGTGGGTAACTTAGAGTTGAGAGCTATAATACACCCTGATCAATAAAATAAGCGTTAAAATATTTAACCCATTAGGCTAACACTTAGGCGATGGTCAGATCCCTAGGATTTTTAACTATTTGGTAAAAACAACAAAAACAATCATTCGCTTTCTAGTTTTGTCTCTTTAGTTTATAATTGTTAGAGTTTTTTTTTGGTAAATATGGTTTACATTAATTAGCAAAATATACAGGAACGGAGGGGGACATGAACCTTACCTCCCCAAAAAAGTACATGTACCTTGTCTTTCTAAAGCATTGACTAGAGGTACCTAGGTAATGATAAGTGGTTAGATGATGTGTATGTTTGATCATCCACATTTGGTGATCAAATGTACCTAAGTGTGTAGGGCGTGTCAGACCTATAGTGATGTAATGACCATCTATCTTATAATATTGATAGATAGTCATATATACAAAAGTAATGAGAAGTAAATCTAGGTCGACTGTACAAAATACATATATTCTAATTCTACTAATTAAGTGAAAGGTAGATTTCTTGTCCCATTGAAAATACTTTTGGCAAAAGCTTAGAATTCTCTGAGAAGTATGTCATATGGCATGGAAGAGTGTTTTTCCCCTTTGTTTTGACACAGTTGAGGATATTCATCAAAAGTAAGCCGTTTAGTAAAAAGGTGGCAGTGGCATTCTCTGATGAAAGTGGGAGTCTGGTTGAATGTGTCCTGGTGCTTGTGCAATCTGCTGCTGACTTTCCGAGTGCTGTTGTGCCTTTTATCTCTGAGCTCTATGCTTCCTTTGTAATGTTGCTGACTTGGTTCCTGCTCTTCATGCTGCTGCTGTTGGTATTTGTTATTGACTCTGTTGTTTGTATTTCTGTTGTTGCTGTTGAGTTTATTGTTGATGTAGCTGCTTGATGCTGTTACTTCTGCTGTTTCTTTGAAGGTGCTTCTATGTGCTGTGATGTTGCTGGTTGCTCTTGCTGATGTAGGCACTATTGGGATTGGTGTTGATACTGTTTTGCTGTTTCCTCTGCTGCTAATGTTGTCCTTGTGATGTCTGCTGGTGTATAAACTACCGGTTCTGAAAGTAATGAGGATGCTGAGAGTGTTGGTTGCCAGTGTGGAATGCTTGGATTGTCTATTTGTTACTGCATTTGTATTAAAGTGAATCCTGATGAGAATATGGCTTGATGGTTGAATGTCAGTTTTTGTTGTTGACTCTAGTGCTGACAGTCATGTTGTTTGCACTGCTGCTGCCTTTGCTGATGATGCTACTGCTGATATTCATGTTGCTCCTGGTACTGCAAAGTAATGCTGGTCCAGTGTTGATCCAATGAGAAATGTCTGGGATATTGGGGTGTTTATGTTTGAAGATTATGGTGATCCAGTGAGAAGTATTGTTGGTATAGGAACATGGTGATTGATGAAATTGCATTAGACTGAGCACTGGAGGTGCTAATACCACACAAAGCAATTGCGCCAATAACCTGAACCTATATGGACAGTTACATCTAATGATGGTTCTGCTGTTGCTGATGGTGCCACTGATGTTGCCACTGTTACTGTTATCATTGTTGCAGTTATTGTTGATGTTGGTACTACTGATGAAAGACTGTTGCATTGTTTCCATAGTTTGCTGCTGCTTAGATGACCATTGTGATCTGCTGGTGCTGCCTTTGGTTGAGTGCTAAGTTCTAGCCCGACAATTCTTGCTGGAGTTTTTGCTGCTTCTATTGCATTGATGGCCACCGTTTCTGTTTACATTGCTTCTGTCACCCCTGTAGTTTCCTTCTTTACTGTTTGCCTGTGCTAGTAGACAAATGAGTTACTGGTGTTGGAGCTGCTGGCCCTGCTGTGCCATTACTTTCCTAATTTTGTTGCACTTCCCCATTCCTGCTAGCATCAGAGGGAGTGATTGCAGTAGACTAGTGTGCTGGTGTTGCTGGCATTGCTGTGCTGTTGGTTTTCTGATTTTTCTGTGCTTCAATTCCTCAGTTCTGCTAATCATCAGATGGGCTGCTAGTGTATCCTTGCTATTTGATCTATGCTGCATGTTTCCTTTCCTTGCTTTAATCAGAAAGTGTGCCTGCAGGTTTGACAAGTTTAAAAGGAGTGTTGGCAGTGGGCAGTGGGCTGCTTGTGCAAGTCTAGTGGGCTGCTGGTGCTGGTACTGCTGAGCTCTTGCTTTGCTGGTTATTCTGTGCTGGTGGTGCAGCTGGTACTGATCTGTTCTTGCTTTGCTTATTTTCCTGTGCTGCTCCTCATCTTCCCTGCTAACAACAGAAAAACAGTTAGTGTAACCTGCAAAATGAATTAGTTTCGTAGTGTGAGTCCAATGTCTTAGCCCTCTCTGTTCTTCCTTGAGCTCATTTTTGAGTGCATATCTTGCTGTGATCAGGCACTGTGTCCTACTTGTTATTTTGCTACCTTCACTCTTATGTATGGGCATTGTAGCTTATCATCATTTAGTATCCTTCTAACCTGTGTGTCTAGCTTCCAGAAGTTGTAGCACTCAATTCTCTCAAATTCCAGTGCATAATTTGCTAGGTGATCAGCTAGTTTATTTCCTTCCCTATATGTGTGTGTCACATTGAGTGTTAGGGCTTCTTTTAGTTGGAGTATCTCATCCACTTGATCGATTATGCACCAGGTGGTTTCCAAATGCCATTGATGATGTTGTTTAATAGCATTGAATTAGTTTGTAGCCATATATGAGTGAGGTCTTGTGATTTGTAGTAATTTAGTGCTTCTTTGATGGCTATTGCTTCTGCTACTGTGTTTGTTCCTTCTGTGATTTCTGTGCCTAGTGCATATATTAAATCCCCTATTTCATTTCTCACACAGTATCCTATTGAGCTTCTTCCATAGTTTATGCTCCATCAGTGTTGATCTTTACCCATCCAGGCTTTGGCAATTCCCACATTACTTTGCTGAATTTTATTTTTGGAGTGTAGTTTTCCAGCATGTGTATGAGGTCACACCATTTGTGAGGAACATTGATTCCTGGTTTTCTGGTTTTGACTAGTGATTGTAGTGCTGTGGAGATTTGATATATGACTCTGCCTGTTGTGATTGGTTCTCCATGCTTGTAACTATTTCTTCTTTTCCAGAGCTCCCATACAATGCAAGAGGGAAGAGCCTGCAGCTCTGCTTTGATTCTGTTGGCTATTTGTGTTGTCCAGCATTTTGTTATTGCTTGCTGGAGTGTTAGTCCATCAAGTTTTATTCCTGCTCTTTGAAGAAGATACTTCCATACCTTGGTGGCAGTGATGGAGGTGAAGAAGAGGTGTGTCGTGGTTTCCTCTTTTGGTTCAGTGCAGCACCAGCATTTGGAAGGCAAATGATATCCCCATCTTTTCAGGAGATCATCCAATGGCAGTTTTGCCTTCCAGAATCTCCATATGAAGAAGGCAATCTTGAAAGGGAGCCCTTTAACCTAGATCATCCTATATGCTCTTTTTGGGTCTTCCCTTCTTCTGAGGTATTCCCAAGCTGTTTTGACTGTGAATTGACCTTGATTTTGTAACATCCAGAATGGGATGTCTAGAGTGTCTTCCATGTTTGGTGGCCTTACTGAAGTTGTTATGTGTTCCACCATTTCCTGTGGCAAAGCTTCTGATAGTTGTTGCATGTTCCAATCACCATTTTGCAGGACATTATTAACATTGTGAATTGATTCATCAATTGGGAAGTTTGATGGCACTGTGAAGTATAATGCACCCGACCTGGTCCAATTATCATACCAGAACAAAGATGATCCCATTTTGATTTGCCAGGCAATTTGGTGTTCTATGATGTCTCTGCATTCCAGCATTTTCTTCCAGGTTTGTGTTCCTCTTTTCCAAGGAACAATTACTGCATTTAGTGTTTTACAGTATTTTTGACACATATATGCACTCTAGAGACTAGGTTTAGTTCTGAAGTTCCACCATAGTTTACAGAAGAGTGCCTTGGACATGTCGTGTAGAGATCTGAACCCTGCACCTCCTTCTTCATAAGGTATGCATAAATTATTCCATGACGACCAGTGCCTGTTGTTTCCTCCAACTATGCTACTCCAAAAGAATTTGGCAAAGAGCTTGTGGAGGTTGTTGATCACTTGCTTTGGAGGGTTTACTGCTAATAACAAATACACTGGCATGTTTTGCAAAACATGCTTGATTAGAATAGCTCTGCCTCCAATTGAGAGCAATTTGCCTTTCCAAGATTGAAGTCTGTCCTGCACCTTATTAATTGTGTCCTGATAGTATATGATTCTTTTCCTGGAGTAGTACATTGGGCAGCCCAGATAAGTGAATGGAAGGTCCTGTCTTCCAATGCCTGTAATTCTTTCCACTCTTGATACTACTTTAGTATTGGCTGAGTGATGCAAAAAGATAGCAGATTTACCTTTGTTGACCAGCTGACATGAAGCTGCTTCATATGCATTCAGAACCTCCATTATCAGCAGTAGAGAGGTGGTATCTGAGGATGTAAAGATAATCATAGCATCTGCATATGCCAGGTGATTGATTTTTGGACTCTTTCTGGGAATTCCAAATCCTCTGAAATAAGGGTTGTGATGGAGTGCATTCAGTCCTTTTGAAAGGGCTTCTGGAGCAATGATAAATAGTGTAGGGGATAATGGGTCTCCTTGTTTGACTCCCCTTGTTGATTTGAAAAAACCATGAGGCTGACCATTGATGAGGATTGAATACCAGTTGTTTCCCAAGATGTCAAAGATCATGCCAATGAAGACTTCGTTGAATCCTATTTTCCTTAAAACTTTAGTCATGAATAGCCAGGACAGTCTATCAAAAGCATTGATCATGTCTAGTTTGATGACGACGTTTGGCCCTGCTCTTGTTCTTTGTCCTATGTCATTGATGATTTCCTGTGCTAATAGGACATTTTCCACTATAGTTCTGCCTTTCACAAAACCTGCTTGTTCTTGGGAGATGAGAGTAGGAAGTATGACCAGCATCCTTTTATGTAGTATTCTGGAGAAGATCTTGTTGACGAAGTTGCTAAGGCTTATGGGTTGCAATTCAGAGAATGTCTCTATCTCCTTCTTCTTAGGTATCAGTACCAAATTTGTGTGATTTACACATTTTGGTAGTTGTCTTCTTGTGAAAAAAGCAGCAACCATGTCTTGAATGTCATTCCCTATGATTCCCTAGTATGTTTGATAGAATAGACCTATGAAACCATCCGGCCCTCCTGCACTGTCCCCATTTAGACTAAAAACTGCTTGCTTGGTTTCCTCTTTTATTGGGATTTTGATCGGTTCTGCATTTTGAGGTGTGTCAATCACTTGCTGTATGTTTTCTAAGATTCTGAAATCAGTGGGAGTGGTTCTTTCTGTGAATTGTTCCTTGAAGAAGTTGATGGCTTCTTCCACTATCTGTTCCTCATCCTCAATCCAGTTGCCTGCACTGTCTTGAATTCTTCTTAACTGAAGCCTTTTCCTTCTGCCATTTACTAGAGCATGGAAGAATTTAGTGTTTCTGTTCCCATCTTTGAACCAAGCCATTCCTGCTTTTTGCTTCCAGAATAGTTCTTCAATGTCTAGGTATCTGATCATTTGTGCTTGCACCTTTTGCAGCCTTTCCCAGTTTTGAGCAGTTGGGCTTTCTTCAAATAGTTTTTCATGTACTAGGACCACTTCATCCATACTTGCTATATTTTGAAAGATGTCTCCATATGTAGCTTTGCTCCAGAGTGTTAAAGCCCTTTTTAGGTTTTTGAGCTTGTGATTGAAGAGAATGAAAGGATCCCCTTGAAAGTCTGCCTGCCAGTTTTCTCTTACTACTGCTTCAAAGGTTCCCTGCTTAGTCCAGAAGTTAAGGAATCTAAAAGGTTTTCTGATTGTTTTTGATTCCTTATTCAATTGCAGGAAGAGAGGACTGTGATCTGATCCAATTTTGGAAAGATGTGTGATTTCAATTGTTGGGAAGACTTGTTGGAAGTTCTGATTTGCTAGACATCTGTCTAATCTTTTGAAGATGCATTCCTTGTCCGCTCTCCCATTCCACCAAGTGAAGATGTTCCCTTTGAAGCCTAGGTCTACTAGGCAGCAGATATTGATGTAGTGGTTGAAGTCATCAACTTCATTGAAGGGGACAGGGAGTCCACCAAATTTCTCTTCTTGATCACTGATGACATTGAAATCACCCCCTACTAGCCAAGGTGTTGTTATGCTTTGAGCCAAGTCATATAATGTATCCCACAATTCAATTCTTTCTATTGCTGTGCATTTGGCATAAACTAATGTGAGGATGAATTCCAATTTTGTGTCTGTGTGCAGGAGCTTCAAGGTGAGTTGTTGTGTAGTGTCTGACAGCGTGGTGATTTCCTAAGCAACATCAATAAAGACCTAAATTTTATTAGAGACATTAGCTATAGCCTGTGCCAGACCAATTCTTCTTCTGTACTGTTCCATTCTCCTTTGTTGCTGCATTGGCCCCATAATGCCAATGAATTCAAAATGGTGTTTGTTTGTTGTTAAATTAGAAGTAGAAAACAAAATCCTTTGTTGGAAGTGAAATTTAGTTATTTCATTTTCTCTCGTGAAGTGTATACCCCTAACGCCCATATTAAACTCCCTGTAGAAATCGACCCCCACTTTTGTTGGATACTATTCTACCAAGGACCGTTTCCACTCACTATTTAGTGCGGATTGGACGTGGATCAATTTTTGGCGCCGTTACTGGGAAGTTAAAATGGTGTTAGCTATATATTTGAGTTTGTTTTTGGATGATCTTCTATCCCTTCCGTGTTACTAATATGTGTGAGAAATTATAGGTCCAAACATGGCGAACAATGATCTCGGAAATTTTCCCTTGGGGGAATTGGATGGCGGGGAAAAGCAAGTAAAGGAAGTACCTCTTGAACCTCAAGCCAATTGGAGAGGCCGGTTATCTCATGAAAATGTGCCCGTTCCACCCCCACCTCCACCACGAGCGGCTCCACACCGGATATTACCCAACGCAGGTTATGCTAGTGCAATATTCTCTCCCCGTATTAGGGCGGGCAACTTCGAAATCACCAACTGATGCTCACTTTGCCTGAGCAACGGGGTTTCTTTACCGGCGCTCCAACTCAAAATGCTTATAACATTTGAAGGGCTTTGTGTATACATGTTGGGGGAGCAAGCAAACTAATGTTTCCGAGGATGCATTGAGGCTAAGGCTTTTTCCCTTCTCTATACAAGGAAAGCTTTAGATTGGTTGGAACGATTGCCGAACCATTCAATTCACACTTACGATGAGTTGGCAGAAAAGTTCATTGTCTAAGTTTTTCTCTCCCAGGCACATGGCTACACTTCAAGATGAGATCTTGGCATTCAAGCAAGAGCCTAATAAACCACTACACGAGATATATGAGCGCTATAGGACAATGGTTAAGGAATGTCCCAACAATGATATGACAGAAAACATGATTCAACAAACCTTCTATCGTGGGATTAACACAACCAACCAATGTGTAGTGAATCAACCTAGCCGGTGGGAACTTTATGACTACGCCTTATGCGGAGGCGTGTGAAATCTTGGATGAGATGGCGGAAATGTCGTCGGCTTGGAAATCCCGGGCCAATGTTCCACAAGGTGATCCGAATATGATCGCCTTCACAAAGAATTGCAAGACCATGGGCAAGCCATTGCTGAATTGACAACTACCATGACTCAACTAGCAAAGGCCCAACTAAATCAAGTGCAAGCTCCTAAGCAAGTTAACGCTATGGAGGGAGTGAGCATGATGGTGAACAAGAGGAGTACCAAGGGTCCACAAGTGCAAACTCGAGTGGAGAACTATGTGCAAGATGATGGCGTTTTTGAGCAAGATGATTCTTATAATGAACAAGAGGAGGAAGTGCAATATGTGAAAAATTTTCAAGGGCAAAGAAACAACTTCCAAGGCCCAAGCCAATAACAATGGCGACCACAAAACAATCATGGCAATTAGAATTCTAACAATCAATGGAATTGGCATAACAACAATAATAAAGGAAATTGGAGTGGAAAAAACCAAGGAAATTAGGGAGGCAACAATCAAGGTAGATGGAGTAACAATCAAGGCAACCGGGGATTGGGTTTTCAAAGGACCCCGATGTACCAACAATCGAGCAACCTACCTCCTTATCCTTCCCATGGTTCAAGTTCTTCAAATAATGAGATGGGACGTATTGAAAGTATGCTCAAGCAAATAATGGAAAAGAATGCTGATTCGTATGCCCAACTTGCCTTACACAACACATCAATCTGCAACTTAGTAGTTCAGGGAAAATCTCTCAAGCTCTAAATTCTCGTCTTAAGGGGGAACTACCAAGTGACACGGTGGTAAATGCAAAGGGAGGTAACAATACGTGGCATGCCATGGCGTTATCAAAAGAAGTGAAAGAGGCAGGAATGCACCCACCTCAAGTGGAAGGCAACTTGTTGATGATGATCAAATGATGCAAGAAGAAGAGATCCCGAACAATGTTGTTCAACCTAAGGAGGAAGTTTAGATTGATATTGGGGATAGTGTGGAAGAGACTCAAGAGGAGGTGAACTCGTCTAGGGAGCACATTATTGACATACCGGAGCTGGTAGTGCAAAAGGTTAAGGCACCATTGCCTAAGCCTCCACCTCCATACCCTCAAAGACTCGCCAAGAAGAATGGAGAGAATCAATTCAAGAAGTTCATTCAAATGATGAAGAGTCTTTCAATCAATGTGCCATTGGTCGAAGCTTTGGAATAAATGCTGGTTGTGAAAAGTTTATGAAGGATCTTGTGACAAAGAAGCGGTCAATGAATTTTGAGACCATCAAAGTCACTCATCAAGTGAATGCAATTATGCATTTAATGGCTCCTATGTTGGAGGATCCCGATGCTTTCATGATCCCTTGTACAATTGGAAGTGCCGAGTTTGCTAAAGCTCTTTGTGATCTTGGGGCATCAATTTGATGACCTATTCGGTTTTCAGGACTTCGGGGATTGGGCAACCAAGACCCACCTCTATGAGATTGCAAAATGGCCTATCGTACCATGAAAAGGCCATTGGGTGTGATTGAAGATGTTTTGGTTCGGAGTGATAAATTTATTCTTCCAGTAGATTTTGTCATTCTACATTGTGAGGTTGATTATGATGTGCCAATTATTCTTGGAAGACATTTCTTTGCTATGGTAAGGCTCTTTGTGATGTTGAAGCCAGAGAACTCACTTTCCGGGTTGGTGATGAAAAAGTGGCATTCCATGTGTGTAAGTCCATGCGGCAACCAAATAGCAATGAGGTATGTTCTTGTGTCAACTTGGTGACCGATGTCATAGTTGATAATCCAAGTGCTATAATCGATGTTGGTGATATGTTGGAGGCAGTCTTGCTCAACTTTGATAATGACAAGATGTATGGGTTCATGGAATGTGTGATCTCTGTACAAGAAATGGGGTCGTACAAATATGCACCCCGATAATTGTCCTTGGATCTTGAAAATAGGACTCCTCCTCCTACAAAGCCTTCAATTGAAGAGCCCCCTATCTTTGAGTTGAAGCCATTGCCTCCACATCTTCGATATGAATTTCTTGGCCCTTGTTCTACTTTACCAGTTATTCTTTCCTCTTATTTGACTAACGTGTAGATATATTCCACATTGGCGGTGCTACAAAAGAGGAAGAAGGCTATTGGGTGGACCTTGGCGGATATTCGGGGGATAAGCCCCGCCTTTTGCATGCATAAGATCAAGTTGGAGGATGACGCTAAACCATCTATTGAACATCAAAGGAGACTCAAAGAGGCTATGCAAGAAGTTGTCAAGAAGGAGATTATTAAGTGGTTGGATGCTGGGGTTGTCTACCCTATCTCCGATAGTTCATGGACTTCTCCGGTTCAATGTGTCCCAAAGAAGGGGGGCATGACGGTGGTCACCAATGACAAGAATGAGTTGATTCCTACAAGAACGGTGACCGGTTAAGGGTGTGTATGGACTACCTCAAGCTCAACAAAGTCACAAGGAATGATCACTTTTTCCACTTCCTTTCTTAGATCAAATGCTCGATAGATTGGCCGGCCATGCTTTCTATTACTTTCTTGAGGGTACTCGAGCTATAATGAAATTCTTATTGCTCCAGAAGATCAAGAGAAAAACAACCTTTACATGTCCCTATGGTACTTTTTCTTTCAAGCGGATGCCATTTGGTTTGTGCAATGCACCAACGACTTTTCAAAGGTGTATGATGGCTATTTTCACGGACATGGTGGAGGACTACCTTGAAGTTTTCATGGATGGCTTCTCGGTGGTTGGAGATTCTTTTGATGATTGTCTTAAAAATTTGGACAAAGTGTTGGCTAGATGCGAAGAAACCAATTTGGTGCTCAATTGGGAGCAATGCCATTTCATGGTCGAGGAAGCTATTTTCCTTGGCCATAAAATCTCAAGGAATGGAATTGAAGTTGACAAGGCAAAGATTGAGGTGATTTCTAAGCTTCCACCCCCAACTTCGGTGAAGGTGTGTGGAGTTCTTATGCCATGGGGGTTTTTACCAGTGCTTTATCAAAGATTTCTCTAAGGTGGTGAATCTATTGTGCAAGCTTCTTAAGAACGATGCCAAGTTTAATTTCAATGATGATTGCATGAGAGCTTTTGAATTGTTGAAGCTCAAGTTGACAACTACTCCCATCATCATCACTCCAAATTGGAGTGTGCCTTTTGAACTCATGTGTAATGCAAGTGACGTAGCGGTTGGGGCTATTTTGGGGCAACGTATCAACAAGATTTTCCATTCAGTCTACTATGCTAGCAAGACAATGAATAGTGCCCAAGTCAACTATATCGTTACGGACAAAGAGCTCCTTACTATTGTGTTTACAATTGAGAAGTTCCGCCCGTACTTAATGGGTGCAAAAGTTATTATCCATACAAATCATGCGGCGCTTCGTTATATTATGAGTAAAAAGGACTCCAAAGCTCGGTTGATGAGATTTCTCTTGTTATAGGAATTAGTTATTGACATCCAAGATAGGAAAGGTAGTGAAAACCAAGTGGCGGACCACTTGTCTTGTTTGGAGGAGGAGGGGAGGCCGCATGATGGCCTTGAAATCAATGACTCCTTTCCTAATGAGCAACTCTTGGCAATTTCACTGAAAGAGGTGCCATAGTTCGCAGACTTAGCAAATTTTCTTATGTGTGGAATCATTCCGGATGAGTTATCTTCAAGCCAAAGGAAGAAGCTCAAAAGAGATTGTCAGGATTATTATTGGGATGAACCATACCTATTCCGGATTTGTACGGATGGGGTGGTTAGAAAGTGTGTATCGGAAGAAGAGCAAGGTGATATTCTTGGTGCTTGTCATTCTTCGCCATATGGTGGTCATCATGGTGGAGCAAGAACGGCAGCCAAATTGTTTAGTTGTTGTCTTTTCACTAGTGAGTTAGTGAAAAGATGTGATGAATGTCAACTGGCCGGTGGAATCTCAAAGAAAAATGAAATGCCTCTCACAACCATTTTGGAGATTGATATTTTCGATGTATGGGGAATTGACTTCATAGGCCCTTTTGTGAGTTCTTGTGGAAACACCTACATCTTGGTCACGGTGGATTATGTGTTCAAATGGGTTGAGGCCGTCACTTTATCCAACAATCAGGCTAGAAGTGTAGTAACTATCTTGAATAAGAATACTTTCATAAGGTTTGGTATTCCACGTGCAATTATAAGCGATGGGGGGTCACACTTTTGCAACAAGGATTTTGACACTTTATTTAGCAAGTATGGTGTTACTCATAAAGTCATGACTCCATATCACCCATAAGCTAGTGGGCAAGTGGAAGTCTCCAACCGGGAGATAAAGAGTATCTTGTCCAAAACGATGAATGCTAATCACACGGATTGGTCCAAGAAGCTTGATGATACATTATGAGCTTATCAGACGACTTACAAAACACCTATCAGAATGTCTCCATACCGGTTGGTATTCGAAAAAGCTTGTAATTTTCTGGTGGAACAAGAATACAAGGCAATGTGGGCTCCAGAGAAATTGAATCTTAATTGAGATGTAGCCGCTAACTTGAGGGTTGCACATTTGAATTAATTGGATGAGTTCCGGTACCATGCTTATGTGAGTTAGTCCTTGTACAAAGAAAAGATGAAATATCTTCATGACAAATACATTTGGAACAAAGAGTTCAAGGTGGGCGATCTTGTATTGTTGTTCAACTCAAGGTTGAGGATGTTTCCCGGGAAGCTAAAATCCAAGTAGAGTGGTCCTTTTGAATTTGTGTGTGACACCTTTTGGTGCATTTGACTTGAAGAACAAAAACAATGAAGTATTCCGAGTCAATTGTCACGGGGTGAAGCACTAATTGGGCAAGGTTTGAGATAGCGATGTGGTGGCGGTCATTCATTTCACTTGAGGGTATTTTGCATCGTGCCGCGACATTAAATCAGGCGCTTCTTGAGAGGCAACCCATGTTTCTTTTCCTTTTTCTTTTGTAGTTCGGTGTTTTTTGTGTTCTAACTTGATTTGAAGTGTGTTACAGGAATGAATGTGACTTACATAAAAGGTGGACCAAAAATAAGGCTAAGTGTTCAAAATTGTGTGGACCGCACTTTATTTGTGCAGACCACACATTTCTATGTGCCATAGCAGAAGAGCATTGCGGCCACACATTCTTTTGCGGACCGCACATTTGAAATGTCAAATATACTAACTCTCTGAAGTTTGATCTTATCAGTACAGAGGTCGATCTGCGAGCGCACGTGAAATCTATGGCAACACCTAAAAATTTGCGGAACGCAAATGGAGTTCTGAGATTAGGCCCCTAGGTGAAAGAGTGCGGACCGCACATGAAAATGTGCAGCCGCACTCGTCTCTTTTCCCTTCTTAAAATGGTTGGTATAAATAGAACAGTAGACCTCATTTTACCCTTTACCCTCTCTGAACAAAACACTGTTGCTCTGTTGATTTTCTTGGAAGATTTCTAACTGTCCTCACACGTGACCACCTTGATCATTCACTCATTACACTCACTCTATCTTGTATGCTTCAATTTCATGTTAATTTTGTGTTAGTTTAATTTTTAGATTTTTAGTTCTTTTTAGGCCATCTATTATTTGAGTTCAATTATGTGTCCATGTGGGATAGATTTGAATTGGGTAAACTTAATACATGCTCTAATGGGATTGTGTTAGTGTAATTTCATGTTTTTACCAGGTTGTCATGCCTATTTGTGCAAGAAATTGAAAAACCTAAGTAGAAAAAAATAGTCTGCTCGTAACTTTTTAAAATCTGTAGTCGCACTTGAATTTGTGCTGTTTGCAGATGTTGAATTTGGGCAACTCAGTGAAGAAGGAATCTACGGCCGCAAGTTAAATTGTGTGGACCATAGATTTACCTTTGAGGCCGCAGATAGGCCATTTCTCTGTCATCAGAGATTCAACATTTTTGAGACTTAGAAGTGCGGCTGCAAGTTAAAATGTGCGGACCGCACTTCCCTTCTACGGCTGCACAATAGAAATTTGCGGACCGCAACACCCTTCTGCGGTCACACATAAAAAATGTGCAGACCGCATATCCCTTTTACTGCAGACATGTATTGCATGCATATCCCCACTATGTCCAATTGTTTCTCCCTTACCTACAATAGTCCTGAATGTGTTGAACAATGAATTGCAACTTACAATCTTCTTTTCTTTGATACAGATAATGGTTCGATCAAGAGGCCGAGGCAACACTTCGAAGGGAAGAGGTGAATCTTCTCGGGGTCGAGGTAGAGGTACCTTGCCCCTTTGCCAGCCTAAGACAATCAGGAAGAAAACCACGGCCGGCTAAGGCAGAGGTGCAGACCTCTCTGAGTCTAGCTCCTATGTCTCATCTAGGAAGGTGTCAAAGGGCAACTTAGTGTCTATTTAGGAGGAGCAGACGACCACACAGTCAAGGCCACATGGGATATACAAGCTCAGGGACGAGCCTTCTTCATCACACAACACCTCCGAGGGATCGGAGAGTGCTAGCCAGGCTTCTGAGCCACCAACTCCAGAAGCACAGCCTATACATAAGATCCTCGATGATGGTAGAGGGGGAGATGGTACAGCTACAGGTTCGGAGAGATCAAAGAAGAAGGAGGTCTAGGAGGATAAATTTGTTAGCTTGGCCACATTCACTAGTTTTTATATGTGGTGCCCAGTGAGGTCGTTGACCCTTGAAAGACAGTTTCTTTTGAAGGATTTGGAGACATACAACCTAGAGATCTTGAGGCAATTCATAGCACGAAGGGGTTGGATGTGGTTCACCGAGAGAATGGAGGATGCCAAAGAATTCCTCGTCCGAGAGTTCTATGCCAATGTTGCTCATATAAAGAAAGGTATGAAGGTGACCAAAGTGTGTAAGCTCAAGCTGAGGTTTGATTAGAATACGGTAAACGCTTACTTAGGCTTGGAGGATGTTGAGCCAAAGAAGTATTTGAAGAATTGCTCAATTAAGGAGGAAGTCGAACCTTTGCTGGCTGAGATCTTAGCACCGCCAGGGCCATCAGCAACATGATTACCGCTTGGGTTCCCAATCAGTGGAGCACTTTGAGTTTTGAGGCAAAGGGGTGGCAGACATTTGTTTGTTGCAGATTGGATCCATGCCAGAACGAGACTCACCTTCCTATTCCCCAAGCAGTTCTTGCGGCTTCCATCATGGTCGGGTACCCAATCAATGCGGGTGTTATGATGTCTGCCAACAATTCAGTGATTGCACGGCAGGATAACTCGGCCTGCCCTTATCCCAACACTATCACAGAGTACCTCAATGATGCAAAGGCAGAGCCGAGAGATTTTGACACCAAGGTAAAACCGAAGAAGCCATTCGACTGGTATTCACTGATGGATGTGAGCAACCCAAAGAAGAAAGTCCAGCATTGTACCACCACATGCCAGTCTGATGAGCCAACAATGGCAGCTTCTGAGACAGATGATCTTCCATCAACCTCTGTTGAGCCTTCTACCAGTACCGCTACTATGCCTCCGCCATCATCCTTAGCTCCTACCACAGACCCTAGAGTAGCTCTGAAGCTAGTGCACGTGCCCACAGTTGCACTATCTGCTCTGCGGGTCTCCCAGACATTGGCGAGTCTCAACAACTAGATTTAGATAGCTACTTCTAAGCTGTCAGACTTGTCTAGTACTGTTGCATGCAGTCTTTTGCTCAGACCCCACAGGCTCCTTCTGATATTGATGAGACACTGAAGAAGATTCTAGAGAACCAGAAGACAATCATGGACACCTTGGTGCAGCACAAGTCAGTTATTGAGGAGCTAGGAAAGGAAGTGAAGAAGACGACGAAGTCCCATGCAAGCAAAAAATCAGTGGAAAAACTCCGAAAGGAGGTGACTAGACATGCCACAGCCAGAGACCTGCCTTTTAATATACTGCTTGACCCGCACCGGTCCGCCCCAGATCCTTTCAGCACCATTTGCACCGGTAGCACCAGCTGGCCAGTCTGACGAGCCAGACCTTGCTTCCGACACTACTGAGGTAGTGCATGCGATGTTCGACAACCCAGCCACACCTAGATTTGATGATGATGAGATTCAGTTGGCTGACCTGAGGGAGATGATATTGTTGGGGACACTAAGATGTCCAAGGATTCTTAAGGATTATTCTTCACCCTCTCTTCTTTTAAGCAATGGGGACAATGCTTAATTTTATTTGGGGTGATGGAGTTAGTTTCATACATGCATTTGGTCTACAATAATTTGATGATATTCTTTCTTTTCTTTTTTGTATTTATCTATCTTTAGTAGTTATTGTTCATTAGCTTCTTTATTTTTCCACTTTAGTTCTTGTTTTGTTAAGTAGCTTTTTGTTTTATGCTTTATTAGATAATAAGTCTTTGGTTTTTTTAACGTCGCGGTTGTTTCCAAAGGTAGTTTTTGTGTGAACCCGGGTGACTCGTCCTGACGACGAATGACAGGACAACCTTCTTAAGGGAATGAGTCCGTTTTTATGTTTAGGTAATAATAGTAGTAGTAGTAATGAATAAAAATACCTAATCAAGTCATTCTTGAAGAGTTAATCATGCTTCATTTGGTACCAACACACTTAACTATGTGCTTATGGTTAGAGATAAGGTTTTTGAAAGAAATAGCTCTAGTTAGTGACTTTGTGACTCTTGAGTTGACGTTGGTGATTATCGACTGGTTTATTGAACTATAGTGGTCTTTAAACTTAAATGTGGTTGTTGTAGGCTCTCGACTCTATCCTCTTTTATAATCTAGTTGCATGAGGGGTTATATGAATTGTTGCTAGTCCAAGTATCCGTGCCAATGGCTAGAACTTGTCCCGAATGTGTTTCAAGGAGAAATCCTAAATTTTGCTTGGTTTGAGAAGTGATTGTAGGCTTTCCTTGGCCCGTTTGAACTTTCTATTGCCAACCAGTGTCGTTATCCCTAGTCAACCCCCTTTGAGCCTCAGCCTTTCTCATTTGATAACCATATTATAAGCCTTAACCTGTTTTGTCGTGACCCTCTCTTGGCACCCGGACTTTCCCTAACACTCTTGTGAAATAAGTGGTTTAAAGAATAAGTTTGGGGGAGAGATGAGGAATTTGAAAAAGATATCAAGGCACAAAAAGAGAAAAGAAATGATCTCTATGAAAAGAGAAGGCAAGAAAAGAAAAAGAACAAAAAGAAAATGCAAAAAAAGAGAATAACTGAAAGGGTTGATGGATTCAAAAAGAGGTAATGATCCCTAACAGGAGCATCAAAGGGAGAAAACAAATGAAATGAACAAGAAAGAGCGATGTCAAGTCTCTCTAGTCCCCGATGAAAAGAAATGTCTCTAAGAATTGGTAATCGTGAGCTGAGGAATAATAATGTGGAGTGCTTAAGGAAAGGTGTAACCACTTATCCATATGGTATCCTACCCTTATTCAAAAGACTTCATTACAACCCGAAAGAACTCCTACTTGATTTCGAACTAGTGAGCTTACATTAGTGGTGATCGACATGAGGGGCAAGCCTATGGTACTTAAAGTCGTACTTGTGACATTCTCTTGCGAGAGAAGAGTGAAACTTTCATGAATCTTAAGACTGAGTGCTAACATTTTAAGTAAACTTGGCAAATGAAAAGTAGAGGAGGAAGAGTTTGTAGTCCACCATGACCTACATGATAGAACAAGAGTCCTTGATGAGTAAAGTTAATTCTTGAAGCTCAAATGTCACATTAGAACTATATGTGCATGAATATTTGACTTGTCACCTTGTTAATAATTCATGAGTACTGTGTGTAATTGTTGGTCCCAACTTATGTATGAATGGCTCGCCATTGACTCGCTGAAATGACCTTTACTTTGAGAAGGAGGGAACTAATTTATTTGCTTGAGAACAAGCAAAGACTTAAGTTTGGGTGAGTTGATAAATATGGATTTTGACCACTTATTAGCACATTTTTCTTTTATTTTAGCCCAAAAGTATTGATTTATATTCCCAATACTAATGAAAGTGTGCAAATTACAGGAATGTTGGAAATTTGAGCTCCCATGAAGAAATCCAAATCAAAAAGGAGAATTCCGACTCACAAGGCAAGAAGGGGTGCAGAACATAAGATGTGCAGTCCATAGAGGTATTTCTGCAAATTGCAAAATTCCCTCTACGACCGCAGAACTAGTTGAGAAGCCTATCAGACTTTTAGTAGATGTGCGGATCGCACATCAATCATGCGGCCGCATAATAAGGCCCACACTGATAAAGAATTCAAAGTTCAGAGACTGTGCAAATGACCAAGACTTGAAGCCTTGCTTGAAGTGCGGACTACAGAAGATGCATTGCAGCTGCAGACCAAATTGTGCGGCTACAGAATCCAAGTCCTTGAAAGCTGAAGCAATCCGCGGAACGCACATAGAATTGTGCGGCTGCAGAACCTCTCAAGGGGCATTTTTGTTAGCAAATTTTGGGCCACTATAAATAGACGAGAATCATATTTTTAGGTCAAGTTTTGAAGTTTGAGCTGTTGTAGCCGTTGTATTTTGCTATTTTCGGAAGTTTGTGACTATTTTGGGATTTAAACATCATAATTATCATTTTTATCTTAGATTATGCGTTTAATTAGCATTTCTTTTTTGTTTTCTTCATTTTTAAATCTTACTAGAGTTTTGACCCAACCCTAGTGTGTAAACCTTATAGGTATTTAATTTAATTCTTGTTTATGATTGGGTGTTGATTTTTTAGCCTTGTTTGTGCTTTAATTTTAGAATTAATGGTTACAAACATTGATTCATGCATTTTTGACTTGGTCTTTACTTGAGAAAAAGGGACCTAGTCTAGGCTAACTTGGCTAACAAGAAATGGGCTAATTAAGGGTTTGATTAGCCTAATTAAAGGGTTTGAACTAGAGATAGTGAGAACCCAACTTGAGCTCATATCAACTATTTAGCTTGATACCCATTTGGGCTTGAGAAAGCCAAATTGCGCAAAATCACTCTATGACCGAGAGGTATTGAGTGGGTAACTTAGAGTTGAGAGCTATAATAAATCCCGATCAATAAAATAAGTATTAACGTATTTAACCCATTAGGCGAATATCTAGGTTATGGTCACATCCCTGGGTTTTTTTAATCATTTGGTAAAAATAATAAAAACAACCATTCTCTTTCTAGTTTTGTCTCTTTAGTTTATAATTGTCAGAGTTAAATTAGAAGTTGCAAACAAAATTCTTTGTTGGAAGTGCCATATAGTTATTTCACTTGCTTTCGCCAAGTGTATACCCCTAACACCCATATTAAACTCCCTGTGGAAATCGACCCCGACTCTTGTTGGGTACTATTCTTCCAACGACTGTTTTCACTCACTATTGAGTGCGGATTGGACGGGGATCAATACGTGTCGCCGATTATTTGGCTACGCTAGAAGCCAAACTTACTAAGCTTTATTTAGGCGTGGGGTGTAACATCATCCCCGTTCGGAACATTCGTCCTCGAATGTTGGATCGTAGCCATTCCTTTCCTAACTTCTTTCGTCTTCTAGGATCGTGTCTGTAGTGGTGGCCTCATTGTTGCCTCCCGCATCATGGAAAAAACAGGGGTACCTGGACTTCATATCCTCTTCAACTTCCCAGGACATTTCTTCTATATTTTTGTTCCTCCAAAGCACTTTAACTAAAGCTATCTCTTTAGTTTGCAGCTTACGAACTTGTTGGTCTAAGATGGCCACCGGAATTTCTTCGTAAGATAGGTCCTCCGTGACTCGAATGTCTTCAATAGGGGTAATACAGGAGGGGTCACCCAAGCATTTGCGAAGCATGGACACATGGAATACCGGATTCGCTGCTCCCAATTCCGGGGGCAATTCGAGCTTATAAGCCACTCAACCAATCTTCTGAATAATTTGATATGGTCCAATGTACCAAGGGCTAAGTTTGTCTTTTTTACCAAATTTCATCACGCCTTTCATAGGTGACACCTTGAAGAACACCCCATCTTGCTCAGCGAACTCCAAACCTCACCGTCGAGCATCCTAGTATCTAGAGATTTGTTTCTCGAAAAAAGACAAAACTCCAAAGTCAATCGGCTACTGAGAAAAAATAGAAACTACGAAGACACAAACAAAACAACCGTGTGATCTCATTGTTCAAGAGAGGTTTCATGAGACAACATGTACATTACAGGGAAACAAAACTATGGCAAGAGAGTGGAAATATTAAAGAATAGCAATCACTTTCCCTTGCACAATATTTAATGGTATGTTCTCTCTGCACATTCATATGTTGTTTCTCATTTTCTGTGTAGCAGGTAACTAACTACTTGTGAAAAAGATATTGTGGAAATATACGAAGTTATCCAGAAATGGACTTTAATAAATAAGATGATAACTGGTACATCCAGCTGTTACGAGTTCTTATGTTGTTTAGTCTTTGATTTTCAATCATTGAATTGGTCCTTTAGACAGCTCCTTTACAAACAACTACTTCCCTATAACTGTTACAATAAATACATTGGCCACTGAATCTCTTAAAGGCATCACCTCTCAACTGAAAAACTAAAGTTAATCTCCAATCTTCTTTCCTTTCAAAGTTTTTGGAGATTTGACTAGCCATATTTGGGAGGTTGGTGCTGGAATTTTCCGCAAAAATGAGGCTTCACGGTGGCGGCCCCGCCAAGGGTCGTCAATATTTGCCACAAATTTTAGTGGCATTGGCCATATTGGTTGTTGCTAATGTTGTGTCAGCAGATCCTTATGTACAAGGCGTATCTAGGAGGATTTCATGGGGCATGTGAACATGTTCCCCGTCCTAAATCATGTATAATAATGTTATGTTTTTTCAAAAATATTTAAATATATGCGTGCGCATCCATGTTCAAAGTATTATATGGTGCGATAACTATTAAGTGTACCTCTCTAGGTGAGGTTGTGCGTTCAAATCTTATGTCAATCTCGTAATTTTTTCCTTTTTTTTCTAAAAGTAGACGCCCACGGGAGATGGGCGTGTTTGGTGTTATTTTTTGCGTTTTAATTAAGTACATTTTCTTTTAATTCTTTTTTTGTTTGGTTTATTCTTTCAAAATTTTCACATATTGAAATTCCTATTCTTCTGTTGTCGCTGTAAATTTTTATATGACTAAACAAAATGTGTATATTAAAACTAGTAGCAGTATATGATGTAGCATATAGTCAATGGATTCAACTGATCTCAATATTTTCAATATGAAAAATAAATATAGATGTATGAAAGTTACTATTTAAAGAAAATTTGAATTTACAATTGAAAATTTGAACTTACAATTCTAAAATAAGCAATCGCAAGAACTAAAGGTTGAACCCGTAAAATTTATATTATGGATCCACCTCTTCTTAATAGTGCACACATTCAGCCAAAATCCTGGATCCACCTCTACTTATGTATATTCTTCTCCACCACCTCTGCCATATGAGTACAAGTCACTGACACATGCTTCTCCTTCCTCGCCACCACCTTATTTGTACAAATCTTCACCTCCTTCATCACCTTCTCTCCCGCCACCATAAGTTTATAAATCACCTCCATCACCACCTCCACCATATGTATACTAGTCTCCTCCGCCTCCATCGCCTTCACCCCCACCACCTTATGCGTATAAATCACCACCTCCTCCTTTGCCATCTCCCTCGCCACCATATGTGTACAAATCTCCTCCACCTCCATCACCATCTCCATTGCCACTTTATTATTATAGATCACCTCCTCCACCATCACCATCACCACCTACACCATATTATTACAAGCCACCACCACCACCGTTATCATCACCACCTCCACCATATTACTATAATTCTCCCCCTCCACCATCACCTTCAACACCACCTCCATATTACTATAAGTCGCCACCTCCACCTTCATCATCACCTCTGCCACTATATTGTTATAAATCTCTGCCACCACCCTTATCATCACAATCTGCACCTTACTATTATAAATCTCCACCGCCACCTTCTCCTTCACCTCCTCTACTATACTACTATAGATCTCCACCACCTCCTTCACCTTCACCGCCGCCACCTTATTATTACAAATCTCTGCCTCCTCCATCACCATCGCTACCACCACCGTATTATTACCAGTCCCCACCATCACTTGCTAAGTCACCCCCTCCCCCGTACTATTACAGTTCTCCACCACCACCAGTGAAGTCTCCTCCTCCTGCATATTACTATTCCTCACCGCCACCACCCAATAAATCACCACCTCCACCGTATCACTATTCTTCAACACCGCCACTAGTTAAATCACCTCCTCCTTTATTCTACTACAACTCTCCACCACCACCCAAGAAATTACCTCCTCCACTGTATCATTACTTTTCACCACTGCCACCAGAGAAGTCTATATTACTACACCTCCCCACCACCACCAAAGAAGTCATCTCCGCCACCATACTACTATAGTTCGCCACCACCACCTACTCAGTATTATCCTTCACATCATCAGTTTGTGGTCAAGGTTGTCGGAAAGGTCTACTATTTTAGATGCTATGATTGAAAATACCCAAAAAAATCTCATGGCAAAAAACACCTGAAAGGTACAATAGTCTTTACACCACGTTCATTTCTTAATTTTCAGAATCCATAAATTTGTCGTTTTTGTTTGGATCTTAGATCCATCATCTTTTTCTGTTTCTGTAATGTGTAGTTGAAAGATTTGTCCGCTCTTTTCTAAAAATTAAGATTTTAAAACGTCGAGAAATTTTATAAGGCAGAGACTATAAATATTATTCTGATAATGGAGTAAATATTAAAAATGAAGGCAATTGGAAATATGAAGTATTTATTCTAAGGGTGTATCTCACGTGGAGCCGATGAAAGCCTGTGTTGGTAGACAAATCGCCCATATTAACTTGCTATATGTTTTCTTTATTAATTAGGATAAGAATTTTAAAATAAAGTTAGAAAAAAAAAGTTTTTATCATGTGATGGAAATGTTAGTTTTATATTATGAATAGGATAAAGTTCTCGTAGGAAGTGAGGAAAATAAGATTGGAAAATATCTATATGATACGTTAGAAGTCCAATTATTGTAGTGTTAATTAATGTATTATTCTTTTTTTCCCACATGAATTAGGTAGTATTGTTGAGGTAACTAAGGTTGGTGACAAGAAAATTGTGAGTTATGATACCACTAAGATCAATGAAAAATTCAGCATCATTGTTGAAGGATTTGAATGTTGCAAATATATATGGAGCAAAGTCTTGCAAGGCTAAATTTTACAATGCTCCAAAGGGTTCAGAGTGTGACATTCCTACAAACCTCCATTGGGGAATAACGGATGCTAACCTCAAGTCAAAGAATCATTATGAAGTTGTACTCTACGCAAAATCATTTGCTTATGGCTCTAAAACACCTTGTGCGAAATGCACAAAACCCAAGCCTACACCTGCTCTATACTATTACAAATCTCCTTCACTTCCATCACCGACATATATTTATAAGTCACCACCTCCTCCATCACTATCATATGTTCACACACCACCTCTCTCTCCTCCACTTCCTTATTATTATAAATCTCCACCTCCACCATCACCGAAACCTACACCTGCATACTACTATAAATCACAACCATCACCCCTGCCTCCTTACTATTACAAATCTCCTCCACCACCATCACCATCTCCTCCTTCCCCATACTATTACAAGTTGCCATCACCACCATCTCCATCTCCTCCACCTCCATACTTCTATAAATCTCTTCCTCCGCCTTCGTCTTCTCCTCCTCCACCATACTATTACAAGTCGCCACCACCACCATCTCCTTCTCTTTCACCTCCACACTACTATAAATCTCCTCCTCCACCATACTATTATAAGTCTCCACCACCACCGTCATCTTCTCCATCTCCGCCATACTATTACAAGTCACCACCACCACCATCACCATCTCCGCCACCACCTTATTATTATAAATCTCCACCACCACCATCACCATCTCCTCCAACCTCCTACTATTACAGGTCTACACCACCACCAACACCATCACCTCCACCACCCTATTACGATAAATTTCCTCCTCCACAATCTCCATCACCACCTCCACCCTATTATTGCAAATATCCACCTCCACGGTCACCATCGCCCCCACCTTCCTATTACCATCACTCTCCATTTCAACCAATAGTCTCCTCCTCCCTACCACTACAGCTCACCTCCCCCACCCACAAAATCACCTCCCCTGCCAGTATACATTTATGCTTCTCCACCACCATCAATCCATTATTAAATTTTCCAAAGAGCTCAGCCACTACCCACAGTTAACCAAGTAAGTAACTGTTTAAACTTTGAATTCTTCTTTCCTTAAGAGATCTACTTTGCGTTCTACTTATCATTCATCTAAGATTCAAATATTCAATTTTTTTGTCCCATTTTTCAGATTTCAGTTTAAAGAACAAAATTAGTGATTGCTGCAGATTCGAACATCAATGGTACATAGCACTTAATTTATCAAATAAGTTCATTTTTGCAACGGAAAGATTGATCCATCGTGACAAAGACCAGTTTGCTTCTACTTCATTTGTGGCTTTCTTGCACATTTTTCTCATTGTGTCTTCATGTGGAAGTGGCTTCAAAACCTTAGTTATTCACGGTGTTATTTCTTTCTAATTAATTGTTGTATAGAGTATTGTTCTCTCTATTTATCCGTTACCTATTAGCTATTATGAGTTTGTTTCATTGTACCTTGTTGTGCTTCGTGCACCAAATCAATTAAAAGATGACTTTTTTTGGTTATTGTTTACCCTTAAATCCGGATAACAATTGAATTTGTTTGTAGTGCTAAGGATCCATGAATCAATTTGATACAATGCAAAATATAAAGTAAATGATTAAAAGATAATAGGCAAAAGGAAATAACCAAATCGCAGGAATTGAATAGCTGGTGATGAAATACAAGAAATAGACAAAACTTGATGAACAATAATAGTAGCGATGAACAGTAATTATTATAGTATTTTCTCTCTGAATGTATTATGTTTTACAATGAAGGTTGAATGCCCTTCTTATAGGTAGATGAAAGAGTCCTAAATAAGGTAAAAGACTAATTACAAGGCAAATCCCTTTAATTACGGGATTGAATATCCTAGAATGGTGGCTTAACGTCTATAACGGTTGAGATATTTACTCCTGGCGAGATATCAGGAATCCGCGGGATATCTGGTCGAAACTAACTTCTTGTTCCGAAACATGCCTCGGTCGGTCGATGTCGGTCATCCCATCTCGATTACTTCTGATGTCCATGCTCGACTTGCTATCTCTTGGTCGGGATGACCCGGTCTTCTATCGTATTCGGGCCCGACCCCTCCCGATCAATCGATCACACTTGACCCAATACAGATAGTCCCCTCGTTTATTGGAGAGTAAAGACAAAAAACGATATGAACTGTCATTCTTCAAATACTTTGATTAAGTAGTCGACATATCCTTTAAACATGCCACGCAGTCAAAGCCATCAAACCATTTAACCCTAAGAGGACCTTTTACGTGACGGTAATGCTGTGACGCACATGATCATTGACACGAGACATCATTATCTGTCTCGTCTACAGAGCCCTGTGCATTTAATGCGTGCATTTAATGTTTGTATACCTCGTGTTATGAACCGCCGCCTTTTGAGAAAGTATAAATACTTCTTTCCCTCTTTGCGTTTTACTGCTTTACTTTCACGCTGATTACCCAATTACTTCCTTAAGCCTTTTTCACCAGAGAAAGAAAACTTTTAGTCTTCTTCACCAGAAAATCCCTCTTCACCTTTGTTTCCTGCTTTCGCTACTTCAATGGTCAAAACTTCAAAATCAGTTCCCCCAAAACAAACTTCATCTGCCCAGTCTGTTGAAGAGGTTAGGCCCTCCCGTACTGAGGAACCCTCTATGGAGCCTCCATTGAAGGCTTTCATACCAGTGGGATGCTTCATAGGCTCCGACTTCAAGGTCGAGAAGCCTTCTCCGGTGCCTGGCCGAGGCGAACCGGTTTGTGAATACGTCAGTTCGATCACCCCAAAACATCTTGAAAGGGTGAAGGCTGAATGCCATTGGGCTGACAAGGAGGTAATAATCCCTTCTCAGGTCGAAGCCATTACCACATATGTGGAGGGATATCTTAATGTATATACTTATCCGTTCACACTAGGTACCATAGACCCTCACATCATCGAGTTTTGTAGGAGATATCAGGTCACTTTAGGTCAAGTCCACCCTTCTGTGTGGAGTATAGTTTACCTTTTTCGTTTTTTTGTAGATAAGGTCGAGGGGGGACATCCTTTTACCCTTGTCCATTTGCTTCAATTATACAGTCCCCGGATGTTCCGAGGGGGGCTGATTAAACTAGCTCGTCGGACCAGCAAGGCTCCATTCTCGAGCATTGATGAAGATAGGGATCGTGGTTGGATAAGCCGATACGTTCGAATTAAAACTTCCGACCTGATCCCTGCCGATAGTATGCCGTTCCCCGAGAAGTGGAACATGACACGTAAGTGCTTCTCTATTTAACTTTTTTCATTTCTGTTTTTCAATGTATAACCGATGTGTTATGATTTGCAGCCGTTTCCCAGGCACCGGCCGCGATCGAGGACTTGATAGAATGGGTCAGGAAGGTCGTGGCCCAGAGATCTTATTCCGAGCAGGCCTGGATAGAAATATCAAAAGGTCTTTGGGAGGCCAAGAACCATGGTGAGCTTCATCAAAATCTATATCTTCTAAAAATGATTAACACCAACACTTAACCTTTTGAAAACTTATTTTGTAGGCCTCTCGAAGGATGCCGAGCTGAGGTCGGCAGTTACCGGTGGGGCAGTTCAATGTCCTTCTCCCACATCGGAGAAAGAGGGGGGAAGAAAAAGGAAAAGGGCTCCCGACCAGGCTGAGCCCGAAAAGAAGAAGGGCAGGAGGAAAATGATAGCTCGTAAAGTCACAGTCACTGATCCTTCCCTCACACTGAGTGATGACTCCGAGGGGGAAAAGTGCCCCGAAGTTGCACATGACAAACCCCCTCGGGAAGCCCCTGAGCAGAGCGTAGAGGAAACCGGTGCCTCCCAAGGAGAGACTATTGAAACGAGAGCGAGGACCGGGGACCGAGCCAATGTGCAGGCGACTGCACAAAGATCCTCGGACATCCCCGAGATGGCGCATTCACCCTCCTTCTCTGAGACAACTCTGAAAGATGCCCAAGATGCTGGAATACACACGCCGAGCAAGGTGCCGGTCACAGCAGGAGTCTTCGAGGAATTTTTCGACGGGGTGCCGTCGGCTGATACTTTTGGCCTCGAAGTCCCCAGAAGGAGTCCCCCAGCCGAGACAAGTGGAGTATTGGCTGGTATCAAATTAGTGGACAAGTTCCCGCACCGAGCTCAAACCCTGAACGGAGGAGGGTGATAACTTTTACTGTCCCTGAGGACGCCCGAGCACTGGGCCCACCGGTAGGCATAGCAAGCTATCTCCACATCTTGGTGACTGAGGAAGACCGGGCTTCAATGAATGCTGTGGATTGGGCTTGCCTATTCAATGAAGCTCAAAAATCATTGAACAGGGTATGGTTTCTTATTTGTTTTTTACCATGCTTAGTGTTTTGACTTCGAGCCTGTACTGACAGTTTCTAATTTGCATTTCCCCCAGTCTTCGGTGCTGTATCATGAAATGTTCCTTCGAATCAAAGAGGGAGTGGAACTGGAAAGGGATCAACGTCGGTGACTTGAAAATCGGTTGTCAAATCTCCAGGCCGAGCTGAACTTTATAAAGAAAGAGCATGCCTCTTGCGTTGATCAAATGGAGCAAATGGACAATCGATTGGACCGGCTCCGGTCCGAGCTCAACGAGGCAAAGGCTGAATTGAGCGGATGGAGAACCAAAGCCGAGCTTCTAGCTGCAGAAAAAATGGCTCTCCAAGAACAGGCCTTGGCAGCGCAAGAAAGGATCGAGGCCCTGCTCAAGGACAACGAATTCCAACGGCTCCAATTTGAGTCGCTCAATCTTGACCGGGCGGCCCTAACCAACCGACTTCAGGAAGCACAAACGGAGAATGCTGCTACCAAGGCCAAAGCTGATGACTTGATAGCCCAGTATAAGGCTGACGTCGAGGTAGCTCACGAGCAATCGAAGGCGCTGATTGAATATACTCAATGCCAAGCTCGCCTCTCTGTTCTCGAGGAGCTCCAGGCCCGCGGCCTCGATTTGTCTTCTGATGTAGCAGAGGCATCGAAGGTCGAAGATGAGATGAGAAGAAAGACCTTTCCCGAAGAGTACGAGGATGGCTCGGATTGATGTAGTGCTAATATTTTGTAGCCTGAATCATGTAAAGATCCCACTTTGTACAAAGACATTTTCTAATATATTTCGAGTTTATTCCTTGATTTTCATGCATTGAAATATCCTGCCTTAGCTAGGATTATAAATTGTGGCTGACTAATCAATGGTTAGCCCGGCCTTAGCCTTGTAGCATGTTCAGAACACATTAATAATTAATTTGGCCTTAGCCTTGTTTAGAGAGATTTAAATGATCCCTTATTTGCTCTGCTTTCAACCATTAAGCATATAGGAGTCGGGGCCATGCCTTAGCAAAAATTAGACCCCTTTATCAAGTAGACTTGATTTTAACTTCGTTTCGAAGTTTTGTTCTTTCAATCTTCGATTATATATGAGTTTTCATTTTGATTCGGCCTTGGCCGCAGATCGGGATTGCCAAGATCGGTCTAGAATCCCTTTTGCATTTTGTTAGCTTTAATAAGGCCTTAGCCCAATTTGCCGACTTCGGCGTTTGCCTTGCTAGTCTTATTCCCCCGGTCTCGATGTGAGTCTTTCACTAATATCAGTTATTGATAATGCGACGATAATAAGAAAAGCCCTTAGGCTTGAGAACATAATGTAGGCATCAAAAGACTTTGTTAATATTCGTGTAATTGTACATCTTCATTTGGGGGAGGCAGATCGATCTACTCGGGTACGGCTCTTCTGACCGTTTGACCCTTACATCAATTCCTAGAGATCTTTATTTAGGCCCCTCGAAGTCGAAGTAAATAAACGAACATTGCTGGAGTTTAATATGATTGACCTACGGTAGCACGACATACGGTTGCCTCATTAAAAATCTTGCCGTAAAACCCAATTTGGGACAAAACCGGTCGAAGGGAAAAAGAGTGCAACGCGTGCTTTCAGCCCTAACACTTGGTGCTAACTTGCTTGATATTGATTTGTCCTGCATATGTTAGTACCGATAAACGAAGTGAAAAGAAAGTACAGAAGGTGGAGTAAATTACCTTAGCAGTAGTATCTCTTTAAGTGGCTCACATTCCATTTATCTAGTAGCTGGTTGCCGTCCAAAGTCCCTAGCTTGTAAGAGCCCTTCCCGGTGACTTTTAGTATAGTATAAGGACCTTCCCAATTCGGCCCCAGTTTCCCTTCGTTAGGGTCTCGAGTATTAGGCGTGATTCTTCTGAGTACCAAGTCCCCTTCATTGAAATGTCGAAGTCGAGCCCTCCGATTATAATACCTCTCGATTTTCTGCTTCTGAGCTGCCATTCGGACCAAAGCAACTTCTCTTCTTTCATCTAAGAGCTCAAGGCTGGTATTCATGGCTTCTAGGTTGGATTCTTCGGTTGCGTGCTGAAATCTGACACCTACTGCATTTGCGTACAAACTCCTTGGCGTCCCTTTCCATATCGATCCAGTAATAGCCAGCTCGGATTACCTTACGAACTAGCGAATCGGAGCCCGAATGATTGCCACACGCTCCTTCATGTATCTCTTTCAAGATATACTCGGTGTCCCCGGGGCCAAGACATATAGCTAGGGGTCCTCCAAAGGTCCTTCTGTACAGGGTTCCATCCTCGGCCAAACAAAATCGGGCCGCCTTTGTACGTAATGCTCTTGACTCTTTGGGGTCATGCAGAACCTTACCCGAGCTGAGGTACTCTATGTGTTTGTTTCTCCAATCCCAAGTCAAACTTGTCGAGTTGACCTCGGCATGACCTTCTTCCACCATCGATCTCAGCAACTGCACGACCTTTTCGGAGCCGATTTCTTCGTCATCGACCGATGAGCCAAGGTTCACGAGGGCATCGGCTTTGCTGTTTTGTTCCCGAGATATGTGTAGCAGGGTCCATTCCTTGAACCTATGTAAAGTGACTTGAAGCTTATCCACATACCTTTGCATACGTCCTTCTCTGACTTCGAACGTCCTATTCACTTGGTTGACCACAAGGAGAGAGTCGCACTTGGCCTCGATTATTTCTGCTCCAAGGTTCATGGCCAGTTCCAGACCTGCAATCATAGCCTCATACTCGGCTTCATTGTTAGTCAGTTTTATAATTTTGATGGACTGTCTAATCGTGTTTCCGGTCGGAGGTTTGAGTACGATGCCTAGCCCCGACCCTTTCGAATTAGAGGCCCCCGTCTGTGAACAAAGTCCACACTCCCGAAGGAGTCCCCGATTTAGTCATGAGTTCTTTCTCGACTTGGGGAATGAGCGACGGTGTGAAGTCGGCGATAAAATTGTCTAGTACTTGAGATTTTATCGAGGTTCGAGGTCGATACTGGATATCTTACTCGCTGACCTCGATGGCCCATTTAGCCAGTCGGCCTGACAGTTCGGGCTTGTGCATGACATTTCTAAGTGGGTAAGTTGTCACCACGCATATTGGGTGACTTTGGAAGTATGGTTTCAATTTCCTAGAGGCACTCAATAAGGCGAGTGCTAACTATTCTAAGTGCGGGTAGCTGGTTTCGGCTTCTCCTAATGTCCTACTAACATAATAAATGGGAAATTGCGTACCTTGTTCTTCTCGAACCAGAACTCCGCTTACCGCTATCTCCGACACGGCGAGGTATAGATACAATAGCTCGCCGGTCTTTGGGGTATGTTATAGGGGCGGGCTCGAAAGGTACCTTTTCAGTTCCTCTAAGGCATGCTGGCACTCCGGTCCCCATGAGAACTCATTCTTCTTTTTCAACAAATTGAAGAACCGGTGGCTTCTATCTGACGATCTAGATATGAAGCGCCCTAATGCTGCAATTCGGCCTGTCAGTTTTTGAACGGCCTTAACGCTGTCGACGACTTTTATATCTTCGATAGCCTTAATTTTGTCCGGGTTGATCTCTATTCCTCTGTTCGAGACCATGAACCCAAGAAATTTCCCGGAGCCTACCCCGAACGCGCATTTTTCTGGGTTCAGCTTCATGTTGTACTTTTTCAAAATGTCGAACGTTTCCTGCAAATGACTAAGATGGTCCTCTGCTCGCAGGGACTTGAACAACATGTCATCAATATAAACTTCCATGGTTTTACCTAGTTGGTTTTCGAACATTTTATTTACCAGACGCTGATATGTAGCTCCCGCATTCTTAAGCCCGAATGGCATCACATTATAGCAGTAAGTGCCATATTTAGTGATGAAGGATGTATTCTCTTGATCATCCTTATCCATTTGTATCTGGTTATATCCAGAATAGGCATCGAGAAAACTAAGAGTCTCGTGGCCAGCAGTGGCATCGATCATTCGATCGATGTTGGGCAAGGGGAATGAATCTTTGCGGCATGCTTTATTTAGGTCCTTATAGTCTATACACATCCTAAGTTTATTCCCCTTTTTCGGTACTACAACTACGTTAGCTAACCATTCGGGGTATTTTACTTCCCGAATGGACCCTATATTTAAGAGTTTTGTTACCTCATCCTGGATGAAGGCCTGCTTGATTTCGGACTAAGGTCGTCTTTTTTGTTTGACCGGCCGGAATTTTGGATCGACACTCAGCTTGTGCGTTGCAATCTCCGGTGGTATGCCTGTCATGTCTAAATGGGACCAAGCAAAAGAATTTTCATTAGCTGAAAGAAAAGAAAGTAATCTGTTCCTGAGCTCGGAATTTAAACCCGAGCCCAGGTATACCTTCCGATCGGGCGCGTCATGGCGGATCGAGATCTGCTCCAGCTCCTCGATTATTGACTTGGTTGCGTCGGTCTCGTTCGGGACGACAAAAGATCGGGGTATCCCGAAGCTGTCTTCATCAATCTGATCCTGCTCTCCTTCATCAGTCGAAGGCGACTTTTGTGATTGCTATTTGGTCTTCTGTTGGAGAATGGTAGACTTTGGCGTCGCTTCTTCCACTGCGAACATTTCCCTTGCTGCATGTTGCTCTCCGTAAACGGTGATGACCCCTTCGGCTGATGGGAATTTTAACATCTGATGCAAGGTCGATGGTACGGCCTTAATATTGTGTATCCAGGGTCTTCCGAGCAGGGCGTTGTACCTCATATCGCCCTTGATCACAAAGAATTTCGTCGCCCTGGTAGTTCCAGCGACGTTTACCATCAGAGTTATTTCTCCTTTGGTTGTCTCCGATGCCATGTTAAAGCCGTTAAGCACCCTGACCTCGGAAATGATCTGACTTGTTAGTCCCAGCTGTTCAACGACCCAAGACCGGACTATGTTGGCTGAACTCCCGGGGTCAATAGGTACGCGCTTCACTCGAGTGTCGTATACCATCATCGATATTACCAGTGCATCGTTGTGAGGTTGTGTAAGGCCCTCGATATCTTTGTCGCTGAAATATAGAGTCCCTACCGTTGCATAGTCCCGAGTTCGTTTTTCTCAGGTAATGGATATTTGGTATGCTTCAGCACCGGTACCTGAGGCGCATCTGTTCCTCCAATTATCATGTTGATTTTATGTTTTGGCTCTCTTTGATCTGCCGGCCTGTCCCTATTTTCATAGTGATTCTTTGCCCGGTCGCTCAGAAATTCTCGAAAATGCCCGTTCTCGAGCAACCGGGCTACTTCTTCTCTCAACTGTCGGCAATCTTCCATTCTATGCCCGTGAGTGCCGTGATATTTGCATACAAGGTTAGCGTCCCTCTTGGCGGGGTCTGTTTGTAATGGTCTTGGCCATCTGGTGTCCTTGATGCGACCAATTGCTGAAACGAGGGTTGCTGAGTCGTCATTAAAATTATATTCAGACAACCGGGGTGCCTCTTGGCGATCGCTGGTTTTCTCGAAGTTGCCTTTTGGCAACGGCCTCTAGTTCCTTGGATGGGTGTCGTACATGTGTTCCTGTCTCGGGGTATTATGTCCCCTCGATGCAATCCTTCGATCCTCTAGATACGACCGATGCCTGTCTCGGTTCATCCTTGGCTCTCGAAAGTTATCCCTTCGAGGTCGATCAAGAGTTTTAACCGTAAAAGTAGAGCCCAATGCAACTCCGACTTGGTCATCCTCGATCCTAATCTTCGACTGATATCGGTTGTGGATGTCTGCCCAGGTGACGGCCGGGTATTCAATCAAACTTTGTTTTAGTTGCCTAGATGCCGCAGAACTGCCGGTATTAAGCCCCTAGGTGAAAGCTTGCACGGCCTAGTCGTTTGTGACCGGTGGCAGGTCCATCCGCTCCATTTGGAACCGAGATACGAACTCCCTTAATGTTTCGCTGTCCCGTTGCCTGACCTTGAACAGGTCTGATTTCCTCGTCTCGACCTTAATGGCGCCTGCATGGGCTTTGACGAAGGTATCGGCGAGCATGGCGAAAGAGTCGATGGAATTTGGTGGTAAATTGTGATACCATGTCATTGCTCCTTTGGACAGGGTTTTCCCGAATTTTTTCAAGAGGACGGACTCAATTTCGTTGTCCTCGAGATCGTTCCCCTTGATGGCATAGGTGTAAGCTGTCACGTGCTCATTTGGATCCGAAGTTCCGTTGTATTTAGGAATTTCGGGCATGCGGAATTTCTTTGGAATCGACTTTGGAGCGGAACTGACCGGGAACGGCCTCTGCACGAACTTTTTAGCGTCCAACCCTTTCAACACTGGAGGCGCTCCCGGTATCTAGTCAGCTCCTCGAGCATTTTGATAATCCCGGAGTTGATTCCTGAAGAGTTATCATCCGGTTGTGCTGTATTTTGCTCATTTGGCTCGGTTGCCACCTGAGGAGGAACGGTTTCTGCTCTGCCCGGGTTCTGGCTGCGGCTTTGTAATTGGGCTATGGCCGCTTGCTGAGCTTGTAGCATATCAAATATCATTTTGAGGCTAATTTCGTTTTCCCCACTTTGTTGCATACCCGAGTGGTTCTCCCATCGAACACTGTGCGATGGGTCGGGCACCTGGTTAGCATCGACTGCTATTTGAGAATTGGCGTCGATTGGGACTTCATATCCCGGCATAGCATCGTTTTCGCCTTGGCGGTTGAGCTCGTTGCTGATGGGCAGTGAGTGCGACATGATCAATCTGTAATCTGAAAAACAAAGGATTCTGCAAAGAGCAAGCGTAAAATTGTGTTTAAAAGAGGAATGTATCAAAAATTCACTAATATCCTTGGCCCCACGGTGGGCGCCAAACTGTTTACCCTTAAATCCGGATAACAATTGAATTTGTTCGTAGTGCTAAGGATCCGTGAATCAATTTGATATAATGCAAAATATAAAGTAAATGATTAAAAGATAATAGGCAAAAGGAAATAACCAAACCACAGGAATTGGATAGCTGGTGATGAAATACAAGAAATAGACAAAACTTGATGAACAATAATAGTAGCGATGAACAATAATTATTATAGTATTTTCTCTCTGAATGTATTGTGTTTTACAATGAAGGTTGAATGCCCTTCTTATAGGTAGATGAAAGAGCCCTAAATAAGGTAAAAGACTGATTACAAGGCAAATCCCTTTAATTACGGGATTGAATATCCTAGAATGGTGGCTTAACGTCTATAACGGTTGAGATATTTCCTCCTGGCGAGATATCAGGAATCCGCGAGATATCCGGTCGAAACTAACTTCTTGTTCCGAAACATGCCTCGGTCGGTCGATGTCGGTCGTCCCATCTCGATTACTTCTGATGTCCATGCTCGACTTGCTGTCTCTGGGTCGGGATGACTCGGTCTCGTATCGTATTCGGGCTTGACCCCTCCCGATCAATCGATCGCACTTGACCCAATACAGTTATATTCACTGTCTTCTTTGTATTTCTCTTTGAAATATATACATACATGTATTCTATTTCAACATATCAATCTTTTCTTTATGAACATATCAACAAATGATATACCATTATACATCATCTGTTACTCTTTTTGGGGAATTTTCAAGGCGAACAGATTAATGGACCTGATTATAATTCCACCAAAAAAAATAAAAATCTACTATCTACCCTTACAAAAATATTGCAATACAACTAATTAATTAACAGTATTCAGTTTTAGTTGGGAGTTTAGCTGCTTGATCACCCCTTTGTCACTTTGTATCTGTTTATCCTCAAAATTGGATAACAATTGAATTTATACGCAGTTTTAAGGATACGTGATCTAGTTTGATACAAAAATGAGAAATCAAATTGAAAATAGAATTAACGATAAAAATAAATTCAAAACACACAAGTCGGGTGGTGTTAGCCTTGTATGTTGACCGCCCTCAGTCAAGAAATGTTGCGATCGAGGCTGGGAATAGAATAATGAGACAATAATAACTAAAGAGATCAGTCTATTGCTATCTTTCGTGATGATATTCCAAGTGTGCTTACAAATAATTAGACCCTCCGTTATATAGTAGGGGAATCCTGCTTTAGTTACAACTCTATATAAGGTAAAAAAATCTCATGATTTGCTAATTAAACGGCCTTGCTGATTTATGCCGAGATTCCCGCTGCGATGCTCGTCCCATTACGGATATTCTGGCTTTCCATTATTTAGGTTCGACGATCTCCACTCGAGCATGTCCGAGGTTAGGCTCGGTCCTGAAACATAGGCTCGATATTTTCGAGGACGGACATTCTGACCTCGTGTTCTGCTTCGATGAAACTCGGGGTCGATCTTCAACCCTTCGCGTTCCAAGCCCGATCTTTCGTGCAATAGTCGAGCCTGATTTCGACCGTATACAGTCGAGCTCGATTTCGACCGTATACATATAGTCCTCTCATTTTTCGGAGAGTAATGACGAGAAACGATATGAGCCTCAGATTCTCACTACACGAGCTTCCGATTCTCATTCTGATAAGTGACGATAGACTCATGACGTAAGTGATACGAATTTGATTCAGTGACTAATGGTCAAAATCCGCAAGTCCAGCAAAAACTCGATTGGATCGATCAGCAAAATTTCAATGCGTTGTTGTTTTTTAGACCTCTCTAAGCCGTGTTTATGTGGCCATAGCCTCTATAGTTCAGGCAATGCCAACTAGGCTTTGTGCCCTCGGGTTTCGTTAACCCGTAATGGCCTTAGTCTCTTTGCCAAATAAGCTCTGTGCCCTAGAATTTCATTAACCCGGAATGACCTTAGCCTTTTAATTCGGGCATTGCCAAATAAGCTTTGTGCCCTCGAGCGTTGTTGACTCGGAATGGCCTTAGCCTTTTAATTCAGGCATTTGCCAAATAAGCTTTGTGCCCTAGGGTTTACCCGTTATGGCCTTAGACTTTTAATTTGGGCGTTTTCAAATAAGCTTTGTGCCCTCGGGTTTTATTAACACAAAATGGCCTTAGCCTTTTAATTCAGGCGTTGCAAAATAAGCTTTGTGCCCTCGAGCGTTGTTGACTCGGAACGGCCTTAGCCTTTTAATTCGGGCGTTTGCCAAATAAGCTTTGTGCCCTCGGGTTTCGTTAACCGGAATGTCCTTAGCCTTTTAATTTGGGCGTTGGCAAATAAGCTTTGTGCCCTCGAGCGCTGCTGACTCGGAACGGCCTTAGCCTTTAAAGTTCAGAGGTTGCGTAATAGGTCTTATGTCCCCTCGAGTGTTGTTAACTCGGAACGGCCTTAGCCTTTAAAGTTCAGTGGTTGCCTAATAGTTCTTATGTCCCCTCGAGTGTTGTTAACTCGAAACGGCCTTAGCCTTTAAAATTCTGGGGTTGCCTAATAGGTTTTATGTCCCCTCGAGTGCTGTTAGCTCGAAACAGTCTTAGCCTTTAAAGTTCGGGGGTTGCCTAATAGGTCTTATGTCCCCTCGAGTGTTGTTAACTCGAAACGGCCTTAGCCTTAAAGTTCGAGGGTTGCCTAATAGGTCTTATGTCCCCTCGATCTAATACCTTGGACAGTCTAAGTTTGTTTTTCGGACGGTAGTCCCTGAGTGAGAGTGTGATTATTCGAACTTAGGTTAATGCGGACCTTAGGCTCCTTTTTTGGACAACAGTCCCCGAGTGAGAGTGTGATTATTCGAACTCAGGTTAAGGTGGCCCTCGAGTTTATTTTCGGATAGCAGTCCCCGAGTGAGAGAGTGATTATTTGAACTCAGGTTAAGGCAGTTCTCGGGCTCGTTTTTCGAACGGTAGTCCCCGAGTGAGAGAGTGATTATTCAGACTCTGGTTAAGGCGGCCCTCGGGCTCGTTTCCTTTAGAGGATCAGAAGCAGGGAATTACTTATGAAATGTAAAAGAGAAGCTTTAAAAGATAAGACATTTGCAAAGAAGAGATTTCACTTTATTTTGCCATGTATGTGTACAAGTTTTGTATCAGGGTTCGATCAGTCTACGTGAGCACGATTCATTTGACTATTTGGCCCTTTCATCGAATCCTATTGATCAAGACCCTTCAATCCTGAAGTCTCTTTCCATGCTAAAATTGATATCAGAGGGAAAGGAAGTAAGGTTCGCGCTGTTGTCATGATCATCACCACTGGTTCGTTATTGGCCTTCGATTCTAAGTTAGCACGATTTACTTGCTGCCTCGTTTAAAACCTTGCCGTAAAACTCATTTGGGACAAAACTGGTCCAAGGGAAAAAGTGTGCAACACGTGCTTTCAGACCCAACATCTCATATCGTCCCTTGTTTGCTACCTGCAAGCATTAGTTTAAAGTGTAAATAAAATAAAGAAAGGGGCCGTACCTTGGCAGTAATATTGCTTCAAGTGAGTTATATTCTAGTTGTTCACCGCTCATCGTTCCGAGCTTGTAAAATCCCTTTCCGGTGATTTTGATGATATGATAAGGTCCTTCCCAGTTCCGTCCCAGCTTTCCCTAGTTCGGGTTCCGTGTGTTTGGTGTGACCTTTCTTAGTACCATGTCACCGATATTGAAGTAACGAAGGTTGGTCCTTCTGTTGTAACACCTCTTGATACATTGCTTTTGGGTAGCCAACCGAACAAGAGCGGCTTCGCGCCTTTCATCTAACAGCTCCAGGTTCGTATTCATGGCCTCGGTGCTTTTTAAGGCACGATGAACCTATCGAAGCTGATTTTGGTCATGAGTCCCTGGTTGTTCTAGCCTCGTTCATTCCTCCTTTCATTTCTTATGGAGTTCTGCCTTGACCCACTGCTTCTTCTATCTCTATTATATGGCTGATACCGATCCCTGTTTGGTCTTGATTCGCGATCGATATCTCTTTTGACTCTGTCGAGGGTCCTATTGGGATAGACAGACCCCGAAGGAGCCTCGAGCTGATCATCTTCGACTCTGATTTTCGATTGATAGCGGTTATGTATGTCAGCCCATGTAACAGCCGAGTATTCTATTAAGTTCTGCTTTAGTTGTTGTGAAGCCAGCGAGCTCCGAATATTAAGTCCCTGAGTGAAAGCTTGAACAGCCCAATCATTAGCGACCGGTGGCAGATCCATCCACTCCGTTTGAAATAGAGACACGAATTCTCTGAGCATCTCGTTATCCTTTTGTTTGACTTTGAAAAGGTCCGATTTCCTGGTCTCGACCTTGATGGCACCTGCGTGCGCCTTTACGAAAGAATCTGCAAGCATAGCAAATGAGTCAATAGAATTAGGGGGGAAAATTGTGATACCATATCATAGCTCCCTTTAACAGGGTCTCCCCAATTTTTTCAACAGAACAGACTCGATCTCATCATTCTCCAGGTCGTTTCCTTTGATAGAACATGTATACGAGGTTACATTTTGGTTTGGATCGGTCCCGTTATACTTGGTTATTTCGGGCATACGGAATTTCTTGGGGATCGACTTTGGACCCGCGCTTGGTGGGAAAGGTTTTTGCACGAACTTCCTAGAATCCAGGCCCTCCAATATCGGGGTGCTCCTGGATTTGGTCTACCCTGGAATTATAGGTTTCCACCTTTTTATCATTGGCCTCAATCTTTTTCTCCCCTGATTCTATCCGTTTTGTCAGCTCCTCGAGCATCTTTTTAATCTCGGGGTTAGTCCCCGATTCATGTTCATTCGACCTTTCTACGACCGATTCGTCCCTACGGGTAATTTTTCGGGATGGGTCGGGTTCATCCCTGTTCGGTGCTCGGCTTTGATTTTGTAACTGAGCTATCGCCGCCTGTTGAGCCTGCAACATTTCGAAGATCACTCGTAGGCTGATCCCGTCGTCTTCAACGTTTTCGGTGTTTCGAGTTGCCGATCAGACTCCTTTATGAACACTATTTTCAGGGTCAGTAGGCAGGTTCGTATCAACAGCCACATGCGAATTAGCGTCAATATGAGTGGCGATCAGGATCTCATTACCGGGCGCTACGTTGTTATTTTCACCTTGGAGACCGGATTCAAAGTCAACATGCAGAGGTGCTGATTGAAAGTTTGAAAATTTTATATTATAGCCTGGAATCAAAGACACTTAAAAGAGCAAGTGTAAAGGAGTATGTATATGGAGATTTGTATCAAATAACAACTATTATTCCGAGCCCCACGGTGGGCGCCAAATTATTTGCCCTCAAAATTGGATAACGATTGAATTTATATACAGTTTTAAGGATACGTGATCTAGTTTGATACAAAAATGAGAAATCAAATTAAAAAATAGAATTAAAGATAAAAATAAATTCAAACCACAAAAGCGGGGTGGCGTTAGCCTTGTATGTTGACCACCCTCGGTCAAGAAATGTTGCTATCGAGGTTGGGAATAGAATAATGAGACAATAATAACTAAAGAGATCAGTCTGTTGCTATCTTTTGTGATGATATTCCAAGTGTGCTTACAAAAAATTAGACCCTTCTTTATATAGTAGGGGAATCCTGCTTGAGGTACAACTCTATATAAGGTAAAAAAATCTCCTGATTTGCTAATTAAACGACCCTTCTGATTTATGCCGAGATTCTCGCCGCGATGCTCGTCCCATTACGGATATTCTAGCTTTCCATTAGTTAGGTTCAGCGATCTCCCCTCGAGCATGTCCGGTGTCAGGATCGGTCCCGAATCATGGGCTCGGTGTTCTCGAGGACGGACATTCTGACCTCATGTTCTGCTTCGATGAAACTCGGGATCGATCTTCAACCCTTCGCGTTTCATGCCCGATCTTTTGTAATAGTTGAACCCAATTTCGACCATACACAGTATCAATCACAGCAATTTTGCCCCCCCCCCCCTTGTTTGTTCCATATCCACATATTAGAAACTACCAACTTCTAGCTATAGCAAATGTTACAAATATACTCGTATCCATGTGTTAACAATTGAGCCAAATTTACCTCGTTCTTACCTTCTTTCTTTCAACTATAAGCCAAATTTACCTAGTTCTTACCTTCTTCTTTTTTTCTAAGCAAATAGACCTCTTGGTTGATTGCCTAGAGGTTATATATAAATAAATAAACAAAACTTACAAATTGTCAAGAAGTATCTAAAAAGTGGAAAAACAAAACTAGTTCTAGATCTACTACTATATGAAAACTATCTATTACAACTCTTATCGCAACTAACTTTCCAACTGTGAAGACTTGTGTATTCACCCACCAAGTGCAAAACATCATTGTAGCACCTCTATTGCTCTCACCAGGCGCCAAGTTTTGCGTCATGGCAAACGTGAATCTTCATCTTCCTTCACATTGTAGGTCGGTTATGTACTGTTGATTGTTGTAAGGCTCGACAATAACTTCATCATTGTGGCTTCTCTAGTATGATTTCATTAGATCTTCTGCTTATACTCTCGAACATCTGCTATGATGATATGGCTCCTCAAGCTGGCATTACACCTATGTATCGCTCGATTGCAAATCAAAAAGACGACTCCGATAATGTGTTATTGAACTGTATGTATCCTCTGGACTTCGATCTTCTGCCTTCGAGCTATATTTAGCTCGAATACAATCAGAATCAGCTGACTTCGAGCTAATCTGGTCTCGAACACAAAACTCATCGACTTTACATAGTATTTGATTCTAGTCTCTTCTTACGTAACAATGTCCAACATTATACTCTCCACACAATATCGAAACACCTCCAGATTGAGCATAAAAACATGCTAATACCACTGGATAATATTCCAAAATCATATAGATTGTATTTCACGTCCTCTGCCAATGTTTAGGTGTTTGATATTCCACCCTCATCGGTCTTGATAAATTGTCTTATGAATTATGACTTCGATCTATAACCAGTAGTGTTGATCTCAAATTAATGTGAGTTCATGACTTACAGTAACAATCGTAATTTTGTTCTTCTATCTTCCTTTCCTGCATCTACAGCTTATTGATACCAGTAACTCGCATATGCTGGTGTTGTTCTTCAGTGTCTGATGTCTATCCTGAGATTTATTAAATACCTACGTATATGATAATGTCCATACAACATTATCACACCTCCAGATTGAGCATGAGACCATGCTAATACCACTGGATAATGCTCAAATACTGCATGAATTTCTCTGCAGGTATTCCACTGATCCTCTGCTTGTTGATAATGTATTCGAATGGTTTGAACAATATGAATTCGATCTAATATCGTAGTTATCTTAATTGACCCCGATATACTGAGGCTTCGAGATTTTGTCTTCAACTGGATGATACTGTAAAGGTCTTTCATAACAACAATGACTTCGATTATATCAGCACAAACCCAATGGCATCCAACTCTCAGCAAAGTTATGATTTTCATATTTCGAGCTATCCTATCTTCCTTAAGGACACCTTGATCTACATCAAGGATCATCCACTTTATTATATTAGAACCAAGAACCAAATTATATAAAATGTCCTCTCGATATAGACCTAGCAGTGTCCTCTTCTGATGTCGATCACACTCTATATCATCATCGATTATGCATGCTGTTTGCTCCAATTTTCTCTTTATGTGACAATGATTGATCTTATACTCTCCATACAATATTATCACACCTCCAGACTGAGCATGATACCATGCTAATACCACTGAATAGTGTTCTAATATCGCATAGGTAGTACTGTTTAATCTCGATAACCTGATATCGATTTTACTCAATATGTCTCGAAAAGTCCGTGTTCGACTAATTTCGAATATTATCTTTGATTGCTTACCCTCAATAGACTGACATCGATGTTGCTCTAAATTCATCCACCCTTCTATGTTAATTTCGATTAACCAACATATGAAGATTGTCATCTTAGCATCGTCTTGAAGTAATGTCTTCTCTCGATAGATAGTAAACTCAAGGTCAGAGGTAGTTACCATTTGATCTATCACTCTTCTACTTCCACAGTGACCTTTATTAAACTCTTCATGCAATATTATTACATCTCCAGACTGAACATGAGGCCATGTTAATATCACTGGAAAATGTTCTAACACTGCATGAAATGTTTTGTAAATAGACCATTGTTCAGGTGTTTGATAATCCACCATTAATCTAGAGCTCTTCTTTTGGCAATTCTAATCCTTAGATTAGGTATTTGACGTTTGTCTAGGTTGATAATCTTCCTTGCTGCACTTGGTAATTCCGTGAATGAATTAAATAATCTGCTACTATGTTGCCCTCTCTCAATATATGCTGCACCATCACGTTGAAATTGTTCATTAGTCCTTTAATCTTCTTCACTTCTGCAATTATCGACCAAGGTGTATCCCAATCTCCATCTAAAACCTTCTTCAAAACCAATGAATTTGTTTCCAGAATAAGTGGATGTAACTCTTTCTGTACACAAAATTGCAATCCTTGTAACAATCCTTTTGCTTCCGCCACCATGTTAGTAGTAATTCCTGTGTCCACTGCTTCAGCATTGATGTGCCAGGTAATTTCGGCACATTTTGATATTACTCGCTTAAAGTTTAACTTGTTTTACGTGCAAATTTTCATGATACTTATGTAATTTTAGTGTATTTTTAGTATATCGAGTGTAAAGACCCAGAAGTACGAAAAAGAGTTCAAAAAGACAGCTGAAGAAAAGAAAAGAAGTTAAAAGCATCGCAGATACGAGTATGCGGTCACAAACTGAAAATGCGGACCGCATATTCCACAAGCAGATCGCAAACAAGGACAGAACTCTAGGCCAATCTTCATGACGAGAATGCGGTCGCAAATGCGACCGCAAAACAGGAATGCGAACCGCGAAATAACAAGGTACAATCGCAAACACGAACAGAGTTCTAGGTGAAAATCAGAGTGGAGAATGCGATCGCATTTCGCGATCGCATAATCAACATGCGAACCGCAAAATAAAAATGCGATGAAGGCAAAACTAGTGGGTTGACTCTGTGATAACCTATGCAGATTTGCGGTCCACATTTCTGTTCTGCGACAGAAATGCGGTCCGCATTATCACAACAGGGGCAAATCAGACTGAAACTCGCCTCGGGTTTTGGGCCTCTATAAATAGGTTTTATAGGATTTTGTGAAGAGGGTCTTGTCAGAATTTAGAGCACAAAGTACGGGCAATTAACTAGTTGAATTCTTAGAAGCTTTTGGGGATCAAATACCTTCTATTTTTGTAAGATGATATCAATTACTGTTCTTTGTTCTTCAATTTTCAGCATGAATAACTAACTTCGAACGCTGAGGTTGTGAACCCTAGATGGGTAGAATGTTGTTGAGATTTTGATATTGAATATGATTTCGAAGAAAGCTTGATATTTATTTATTTCTTGTTCTTAAATTAATCGTTAGTGGTTGCAAACATTAACGAACGTCAATAAACTCTATCTTATCTTGGAAAAGTGGGATAGAAGTTGGTAGAAATAAATAACAAAGACTCAAGGCTTTAAACCTTGTTTAATAAAATCACTTAGGAATAAGTAGGTTTTAATTTGACGTTTAATTGGTTGTTCTTAAGCATAACTCTTTTGCATTCGGGAGAATCGCAGAAAGGATACATTATCCAATTATTGAGAAATATTGGATAGTAAATTAAACATCAATTGCATATCAAGAAAGGTATTCAATATTAATATCAAGAACATTCTACTACATTAAGGGGGACACAACCTTGGTTTCTTAAATTCATATTATTCACATTCATACTATTACAATTAGTTTTCAGTTTTCGTTTATTCATACAGTCAACACTCTTTTGTTCTATTTGAGTTACTTGATAGAATTACGACTTAGTCAAGTATTACATTAATTAGATAATCATTTCACACATATCCCCTGTGGGATTCGACCCCAACCTTGTTGGGTTATTATATTTGACATCGACCGCTTACACTATTCTTAAGGTGTAATTTGAGCGAATCAAATTTTGGCGCCGTTGCCGGGGAATACGGTTTTGAAATTGCTAATTAGTGTATACTTTACAATACGTCTAATTCCACTTGATTACACGCTGTTTTTTTTGGTTGTTGTAGACAGGGAGATATGTCGGACCATGAAGATGATGTAGAGGTAGAGGAGGAAGGAAACCCTTTTGTAGATATTGAAGAATATATCGAGGATACAAATGCTATAGTACCTCCGGCTATAGGTGCTGCTACTTTCAAGGTGGAACATGGACTAATTCTGATGCTGAAAGCGGAGGGATTTTTTAGAAACTCCACTGATGACGATCCCACGCAGCACCTCAGGAATTTCTTGGGTGTTTGTGCGATGCACAAGCAAAACCATGTCTCTGACGATGCCTTAAGGCTGAGATGCTTTAAGTATTCGTTAGCTGGGGATGCGAGGAAATGGCTTCAGAATCTTCCTCCGAATTCCATATGTTCATGGCCTGAACTTGTCCGGGCATTCTTGTCAAAATGGTTTCCACAAAGCAAGAAGTCTGAGCTCGGGGACAAGATATTCTTCTTTAAGCAACTACCTGGTGAACAATTACACGAAGCGTGGGATCGCTTCAAGTTGTACTTGGTGAGGTCTCCAAACCATGGCTTTCCCGATTCTATCTTGCTGGAAAAATTCTACATGGGTTTGGATCCTATGAACCAATCAATAGAGAAGAATGCAGCTGCTGCATCTTTCATGGATAAAACCTTCGCTAGAGTGACTCAGATCTTAGATAAAATGGCAAAACACAATCAAGCTTGGCATTCTGAGGATACTCAGGTGGTATTGCAATTGGGTCTCCTACTATGAATAACTTGATCAAGGAAAATCAAGAACGAGACCAAGTAATTGCAGAACTTGCTACAAATGTCAATGTGTTGACAAAGCTTTTCACGGAAAATCAGAAGAAGAAAGTCAATGTGGTTGATAATGTGCAGCCGGTGCAAAGTGATGATTATGAAGAGGCAAATTATGTTAATAATTCTCAAGGTGGGTACCAAAGGCAGAATTACCAAGGTCAAGGCTCGCAGAATCAATGGAGACCAAATCCGCAAGGGCAAGGTCACCATCAATGGCGCAACGACCAAAGTAGCTCAAACCAAGGAAATTGGAACAGCAATAATAATTTTTCAAATCGAAGTTCCAACCATTATGTTCCTCCAAAGGGTCAGTATTCGAATCAGGGATCCTCTAGTGATTCTAAATTAGAGACCATGCTTGAAAGAATACTACAAAACCAAGAAAAGTCTGATAATTCCATGAAGAACATGACTGAGTTGGTTGGCTCTCACACTGCGGCGATTCAAAAGCTGGAATTGCAAATGAGAGATATTTCTCGTGAGCAATATCCACAGCAGAAGGGAACATTTCCTAGCGATACAATTGCAAATCCAAAGGGAAGTGGAAGTGGCCCAACTTCCCATATCATGGCTATCACTACCAGGAGTGGTAAGACATTGCAAGGAAGGGATGAGCAAGAAGTCGAGGTGGAAGAACTTGATAAAGGAGTCGAAGTTAAAGAACCTAATGTTGCTGAAGTAAATAATACTCCAGAAGTTTTGCAAAAACGAGATGAGACCCGCGAAGGGATGAAGGAAAAGGCAGAAGAAACATCAAACATTCGTCCGCCGATTCCTAGACCCCCTCCTCCTTTCCCTCAAAGACTTGCGAGAAGAGTTGACGACAGCAAGTTTGAAAAATTCTATGACATTCTCAAGCAGCTATATGTGAATATACCATTCTTGGAGGCGTTTCAAGAAATGCCGGGTTTTTCCAAGTACCTAAAGGATTTGATCACGAAGAAGAGAACTACCAAGAATGAGGTGGTGAATATGACTCACCGGGTTAGCTCTATTATTGCTACAAATCCAATCCAGAAGAAAGAGGACCGGGGAGCATTTACTATTCCGTGCACTATTGGAGTGCGCGACTTTGCAAAGGCATTGTGTGACAATGGGGCCAGTATCAATCTAATGCCGCTTGCCATCTACAAACAAGATGGATTAGGAATGCCAAGGCCGACGAGCATGAGGTTGCAGATGGCTGACCGTTCAATCAAAAGACCAATCGGTATTGTAGATGATGTGATTGTGAAAGTTGGGAAATTTCATATTCCAGCTGATTTTGTGATCCTTGATTGTGCTGTGGACAAGGAAATCCCTATTATATTGGGGAGACCATTCTTAGCTACTGGAAGAGCCCTTATGGATTCAGAGCGTAATGAAATCAAGTTCCGGGTGAACAACGAAGAAGTTACCTTCCAAGCTAGTAAGGGTATGAAATTACCAACCGAATACGAGAGCATTTCACTAATCGGCATTGTCGATGAAGTTGATAAGGCTGTTGAGATGAAAATGGAAGAGCAATGCCTAGGTGAAGCATTGGCAGCTATATTGGTGAATTTCGATGGTAATGATATGGAAGGCTTTATGGAGTCGGTGAATGCATTAGAAGGACGTGGCTCCTACTCGTATACTCCACCAAAACTGTCCCTCGATCTGGAGAATAGAGCTACACCGCCTGCAAAGCCATCGATTATCGAACCACCTCAATTAGAGCTCAAACCACTTCCATCGCATTTGAGGTATAAATTTCTTGGCTTGAATAATACTTTACCAGTAATTGTGTCTTCGTTATTGAATGATGTGCAGGTGGAACAGTTGCTGCAAGTTTTGAAAGAACATAGACAAGCCATTGGTTGGACAATTGCGGACATTCGGGGAATCCCTGCTGGAATTTGTGAGCACAAGATTCAACTAGAAAATGGGACAAAACCGAGTGTGGAGCACCAGCGACGGCTGAATCCGTCAATGCAGGAAGTGGTGAAAAAAGAGATAATCAAATGGCTGGACGCTGGGGTAGTCTACCCAATTGCTGATAGTTCATGGGTGAGCCCGGTTCAATGTGCCAAAGAAGGGAGGCATGACTGTGGTCAAGAATGAAAAGATCGAGCTCATTCCAACAAGAACAGTAACCGGATGGAGGGTATGCATGGACTACAGGAAACTAAATAGTGCTACGTGCAAAGACCATTTCCCTATGCCTTTTATTGATCAAATGCTTGATCGGCTAGATGGAAAGTCCTTTTATTGTTTCCTTGACGGATACTCCGGTTATAATCAGATCAACATAGCTTTGGAGGACCAGGAGAAGACAACGTTCACATGCCCATATGGAACATTTGCTTTCAGTCGAATGCCATTCGGCTTATGCAATGCTCCAGCTACCTTCCAGAGATGTATGATGTCTATCTTTTCTGATATGGTAGAGGATTTCCTTGAGGACTTTATGGATGATTTTTCGGTAGTCGGGGAAACTTTTGAGCACTGCCTGAAGAATCTGAAACAAGTGCTAAAGCGATGCGAAGAGACAAACCTTGTACTAAATTGGGAGAAATGCCACTTCATGGTGGAGGAAGGTATTGTTTTGGGACATAAAATCGCAAGGCATGGCATAGAGGTAGACAGGGCTAAGATAGAAATCATTTCTAAGCTTCCTCCACCCACATCCGTAAAAGGTGTCCGTAGTTTTTTGGGGCATGCTGGATTCTACAGGCGGTTCATTAAGGACTTTTCAAAGATTGCAAACCCAATGTGCAACTTCTTGAGAAGGATGCCAAGTTCGTCTTTGATGAGAAATGCCTCACAGCTTTTGAGGAACTGAAGACAAAGCTCACCACGGCACCCATTATTGTCACACCTGATTGGTCGCTGCCTTTTGAACTTATGTGTGACGCTAGCGGTGTAGCTATTGGAGTTATGCTGGGACAAAGACACAATAAAGTTCTTCACCCAATATACTATGCTAGCAAGACACTTAATGGGGCGTAGATGAATTACATTGTAACCGAGCAGGAACTGTTAGCCATTGTGTATGCGTTCGAGAAGTTTCGTGCTTATCTATTGGGCTCTAAAGTGATTTGTACACGGATCATGCAGCTCTCCGTTATCTGATGGCGAAGAAAGATGCAAAGCCGCGACTTAATCCGATGGGTTTTACTGCTGCAAGAGTTCGATTTTGAAGTTATGGATCGCAAGGGAACACAAAACCAAGTGGCAGATCACTTATCTAGACTTGAAGAATCGGGGAGACAAAAAGGAGAGCTGGAAATCAATGACGCATTTCCAGATGAACAAATACTGGCGTTATCCAATTCCTTTGCACCGTGGTATGCAGACATCGCTAACTACATCGTCAGCGATCTTATTCCGGAAGGGTTGGAATCATACCAACGGAAGAAGTTCTTGAGGGATTGTCGAAACTATTATTGGGAAGAACCTTTCTTGTTCCGTGTCTGTGCGGATAACATAATTAGGAGATGTGTGCCTGAGGAAGAGATGCTACAAATTCTGAAAGCTTGTCATGACTCACCGGTTGGGGGTCATCATGGGGGGAATAGAACGGCAGCAAAGATCTTGGAATGTGGTTATTACTGGCCGACCATTTATCAGGACGCTAATCAGTTGGTGAAGTCTTGCGACCAATGCCAACGACAGGGCCCAATTTCTAGGAGGCATGAGATGCCTATGAACTTTGTGATGGAAATCGAACTATTCGATGTTTGGGGTATTGACTTCATGGGCCCTTTCATAAGCTCATGTGGGATGAAATACATCCTAGTGGCTGTGGACTATGTGTCCAAATGGGTAGAATCCGTTGCTTTACCAAACAATGAAGCTCGGAGTGTGACTGCATTTCTAAAGAAGAATATTTTCACCTGGTTTGGCACCCCGGGATCCATTCTTAGTGATGGGGGTTCGCATTTCTGTAACAGAGTTTTTAAAGGTCTCCTTGACAAGTATGGGGTTAAGCATAAGGTTGCCATACCTTATCATCCACAATCGAGCGGTCAAGTTGAGGTATCCAACAGGGAGATAAAGAGCATTGTATCAAAGACGGTGAACGCAAATAGGACCGATTGGTCAAGGAAGCTAGATGATGCTCTATGGTCATACCGTACAGCTTACAAGACCCTTATTGGTACATCCCCTTATCGGTTAGTCTTCGGAAAAGCGTGCCATTTACCTGTAGAATTCGAGCATAAGGCTATGTGGGCCTTAAAAAGATTAAACATGGATTGGGCGGAGGCTGGAGCTCTAAGGCTGGCACAGTTAAATGAAATGGAGAAATTCTGTCTTCATGCTTATGAGAGTGCAGCAGTATATAAAGAACGAATGAAATTCGTCCATGACAAAAAGATCTTGAAAAGAGAGTTTAAGGCAGGGGATTTGGTATTGTTGTTCAATTCAAGACTAAAACTATTTCCGGGGAAACTGAAGTCTAAATGGTCTGGACCATTTAAAGTTGTTGATGTCTCTCCTTTTGGAGCTGTTGAATTAGCATCGGAGGATGGACTCCGAACTTTCAAAGTAAACGGGCAAAGAATCAAGCACTACTTGGGAGCGGATGGAGAGAAACATCTAGTAGAGCAGCTAGCTCTAAAGGATGATCCAATCCCAACCACGGAATGATTGCAGAGGCATCCTAACCTCGTCGTTCCGCGACGTTAAACCAAGTGCTTCATGGGAGGCAACCCATGTGTGGTATCATTTACTTTTGTTTGTGTTGTATCTTTATTTAAGCTTTAATATCACAATTGTACTTAGGGCTATTTGAAGGGTCTTAGAATGCAGGAAGGTGACGAAAGGACACAGGAATTGAAGAGGAGTTCGTGAAACTGCAAAAAAACAACAAGGTGAAAATCGCGACACAAACGCGATCGCATTCTCAATATGCGAACCGGATTTGTGACGCAAACTGAAGCAGAAAGTTGAGTAAGTATAGTTGTTATAAGTGCGACGAAGCATAGCATTTTGTGGATCGCATTTGAGTTACCGCATTCTCACCGCAAATAGGGACAGAGAGTTCAGCTCAATAGTCTGATGTAAATGCGGTGAAGTCTCCTAGTATGTGCTTCGCATATACATTATGCGACGACTAAACCATCGCATAATTGCCAGGTATGTGTTCGCATTCCACCCTCTTCTAAATCCTTCAATCTAACTATATATATATAAAGATAAATTTTAAAAAAAAACAAAAACAAACAAAAAGAGAAGAGAAAACGGCAACAGAGAAAGACCTTCGACGGACATCATCGGAAAATTAAAAGTGCAAGTTCACCAAACATCAAAGAGTTGATTCACAGTTGTTCTAAGACCTAAAATCTTCTTCTTAAGGTACGTTCATTCTTTGTTCCATGTTAAAATTGTAACTTTGCAAGAGTAGGGTGGATGTTTTTATGGAATTTTTCAATGTTTTGGGATGAACGACGAAAATATAGGGTTTTCAGTCTTGGGGGATGAACATACTTGTATATGTTAAGGTATTTGCGGTCCACAAAATCAAAATATGGACCGCACTTTGACCGCATCCCAAAACCCTAGGTGTCTGAGGAAGACAACATATGCGATGCCTTTGCGATCGCAAAATGATTATGCGGACCGCAAATCCACCGCAAACACGGCCAGAACATTTGATTAGCACTGGTGAACTCTGCGGTGAATATGCGATCGCATATCTAGCTTTGCGACGAGTATGCGATCTTATTTGTGTGTATCCATCAGGTTTATGCACGAAGACAATCTGCGATGGGTTTGCGATTCGCATAGTGATTATGCGATTCGCATAATTCACCGCAGAATGTCATCTATCTGTCACGCATGGGAATGCGACGTGTTTGCGGTTCACATAGTGGGCATGCGACCGCAAACAACGCCGCATTTCTATAACTCTTTGGTCATTTTTCCTGTTTTGCTTTTCTCAAATGAAGATAATGTCACTTACATCTCCCACTTATGCAGATATGGCAGCCAAAAAGCACTCCGCAAAGAGAAGGCCATCATCCGCTTCTACCTCAGCACAACCCAAACGAGCAAGAGTGGAATCAACTGTGCCTAGCACCTCCCAGTCTGATGAGGAGGAATGCGTACCGGAAGTTGATTTAGTGGCTGAGGCCCGAAGGAAAAGAGGTGATGACCTTCAACTTCGATTTGGGGTTGAAGGTTCAAGATCCTTGTTCAGGGAAGGGCTAACAAAGAGAAGAATCTTGGGGGAGAAAACGTTAAGCTTGAACGAGCTACAGGACCAGTACCCTCATATTCTCGAAAACATCAAAACGAGAAAATGGGAGTACTTCACTTCGGACCCCAAGGAATATAATGAGTCAATGGTCCGGGAATTCTATGCGTCTTACGGAGCTTCACGAACAGGGTATCATAGACGCAACAGAATATTCACCGGCATCGTCCACGTTCGGGGTAAGGCTGTGTTTTGTGACAGTGAGCATATCAATGAACTCTACTTCCCCGACTGGGAATCAGGCACAGCTGAGTACGATGTAAAGTACTCCAACAGAGAAAACGAACGTGGATGGATAGCGTCCGTAATTGCTAAGGGGACTCCTGCCTGGATCAACCCTAGAAAGAAAATCTACTAAGAAGACCTCACAAGGGAGGGCAAATATTGGCTCAACTTCGTCACCTCCTATTTAATACCTTCCAGGAATAAAACGGATATCAGCATTGAGAAGGCACTTCTCATTGTGTGTATTATGACGGGTATTAAAATTGATGTGCGAGTCTTATTTTCCAGGAAATTGGCATCCGGGCTACGCAACGGGCCACATCACTTCCCTTCCCGAGTTTGATCACAACTCTTTGCCAAGAGGTGAATGTTCCTTTCTTACCACAACAAGACAAACTCGGTAGGTCTACAAGAGATATTGATATCACTCGTATAAGTGATTCGGTTGCCCCACCAGTGACCCCAATTGAGGACATTGACTCCCGGAATCTCCTGTCTCCCCAAAATCCTAACACCTCCACTGCTGCTGAAGAAATTGCACCCCCATCTACCACTGGTCCATCTGCCTCACAATTGCCAGCCATTTCAAGACTCGGTCTAATTGCACATCACGCAAATTCTAAGGTAGACCAACTCTTGAAGACATTGCCCCGCCTGATTAAACAAGCCCTGACTCCGATGCAAACATCAGTGACCGCTCTCTAGCAACAACAATTAGCATTCGGAGATAGGTTGAACAAGCTTGAGTCTAGGGTTGAGCAGATTGAAAGAGGTGAGGTGAGGGGTTTACCCCAACTGCGGGAGGAAGTAAAATCCATGAAGATCGACCTCCAGAAGATGAAAAATCTGGAGTTCGACATATCATATCTCCTCCCTAACATGGGTGACAAAGGTGCTGACAATGCTGCACCAGACTTGGGCCTGGACTTCACGACACTAATGGCAGACATCGCACCTTTGTCTGCTAAAGTGTCTCAGCCTCCCGCTCCTACAGTACAGGTAGATCTTACTGATGACGAGACATTGAAGCAGTCATTAGAATTCGAAGGGGACGAATCAGAGGAGGCCAGTTCAGGGTTCGATGAGGGTGATGACCCTAAGGAAAAGGCCAAAGCAATTGCTGTGCCAACTGTGGAGGAGGAACAAGAGCAAGCAGACATTGAGAAGGCCATTCAGCAATCGCTAGCAAAAGTGGCTGCCAGGGCAGACTTGTCAGCCACACGGCCACCAGTGGGAGAAGCCAGCAGCTCAGTGGCCTCACCACCTGCTCCAAACCAGTCCCACACCCCTCCTACAGCTCCAAAGGAGACCTAGGCTACCGCATCTCTTCGCGCAATTGCACCCCCAGGGAGCCCCTTGTACTCTATATTTCTTTTTATGCATTGGGGACAATGCATGTTTTAAGTTGGGGGTGGTAGCCTTATATCTATGTATCTGTGTAGTTGATGTATTTTTGGGCATGTTTAGTGACATTTGATAACTGTACATTATGTAGTAATGATTAATGATTTATGTATATATGCTGTTGTAATTAAATAGTGAGTAAAATTAAGTTCCTCAATAAAATCCCCTTGTTTTTTCTTGCGGGTTCTTTTTCAAGGGTGTAATAGTAGAACCGGGCTTATGAATATGAGATATATTGACCGGGATGGTAAATTTGTTGAGTATTAAGTATGTAAATCTGTGTGAAGATTTGACCCTTGTTAACAAATCAATTATGTGNAAATCAATTATGTGAATTTGAGGCTCACTCGGTAACTCTAGGTCTATTTAGAATCGTGTATGTGTACACGAGGAAAGCCTCGAGTGACTAAATGTGAACTCTAAAGCTGTAAACTATGTTAACCAAACAGTTTGTGTGCCAATGTGTGTGAGCGCCTTGTTTAGATAGTTCTTGTGTTCACTTCTGCCATCTAGAACTTGCCCGGTTTGTTTTTCGACGCCTATTATACGTACACTGAGTTAGAGAAATGATCTTAGGATTTCTTTGATTATTTATGAAACCTTTCTAGCCTTTTCAGCCTACCTGTGCATAATTAATATCACTAGTACCCTATTTTAGCCTTTTAGCCTTTTCCTTGGCCTCCGCATTACAAACCTGTCCCATTCGTAAAACATGATCTCTTTTGAACCCGTTCCTCCTTGAACATTGAGAACTTGACTAAAAGTTTAAGTTGGGGGTGTGGGTCAACATGGAAATGGACAAGGCTGTGAAATGAAGGTGGGAACCCATACCTCAAAGCGCTAATGTGAATTTATGAAAGCTCCAAAGAAGAAAAAGAAAGAGAAAAGAAGCAGAAAAAAAAGTATGTATGTATTGGCAATAATGGAGCTTTGTAATAGATTAGAGAGGTATGTAAGGCGAGTCCAATGTGGGAACTTAATGCCATTAAGACTGTGGGGTTGAAAAGAAGCCAAAGGTTAAAAGAAAGAAGAATGTAATTAGTATTCAAGGGGGAAGTAGCCACTAGTATCTACATATATATCCTACCCTTCCTTAAACCGAGATTACAAGCTTACAAAGTCCTTATGTGATCTCCAACCGAGCGTTCTAATAACTAGGCGACGAATTAAAATAAGGGCAAGCCTATGGTATGGCATGTGGTAACACTTGAAATTTTGTTCTCAGAGTGAGTGTACTTGCACTTTAGTCCCGTTGTATTGCTATAATAAATATTGTGAGAGTGGGACTTTATTTCCAGTGAGGGCACATACACTGCTAGGTTGATAGTAAGTTTAGTTTTGAGTAAAGCATAAGTATACTCAGCTGAAGGTAGCCTTTAGTTACTTTGTTGAGGCTCAAAGTTCACTAACTGATTGGTTGCCCTTGAATATATTGATGATTCAAGGAGGGTACAGTATTCAAAGAGTTATACTTGAGATACTAACAACAAACACCGTCCATGGTCAGTATTGTTTCATGTTTGATAAGTAGAGTCTAGACTAGGATAGTATCGTTTTAGTTGCTTGAGGACAAGCAAGAGTTTAAGTTGGGGGTGTTGATGTGCTGAGTAATTTCGGCACATTTTGATATTACTCGCTTAAAGCTTAACTTGTTTTATGTGCAAATTTTCATGATACTTATGTAATTTTAGTGTATTTTCAGTATATCGAGTGTAAGGACCCAGAAATACGGAAAAGAGTTCAAAAAGTCAGCTGAAGAAAAGAAAAGAAGTTAAAAGCATCGCAGATACGAGTATGCGGTTGCAAACTGAAAATGCGGACCGCATATTCCACAAGCAGATCGCAAACAAGGACAGAACTCTAGGCCAATCTTCATGATGAGAATGCGGTCGCAAATGCAACAGCAAAACAGGAATGCGAACCGCGAAATAACAAGGTGCAATCGCAAACACGAACAGAGTTCTGGGTGAAAATCAGAGTGGAGAATGCGATCGCATTTCGCGATCGCATAATCAACATGCGAACCGCAAAATGAAAACACGATGAAGGAAAAACTAGTGGGTTGACTCTGCGATAGCCTATGCAGATTTGCGGTCCACAATTCTGTTCTGCGACAGAAACGCGGTCCGCATTATCACAACAGGGGCAAATCAGACTGAAACTCGCCTCGGGTTTTGGGCCTCTATAAATAGGTTTTATAGGGTTTTTTGAAGAGGATCTTGTCAGAATTTAGAGCACAAAGTACGGGCAATTAACTAGTTGAATTTTTAGAAGCTTTAGGGGATCAAATACCTTCTATTTTTGTAAGATGATATCAATTACTGTTCTATGTTCTTCAATTTTCAGCATGAATAATTAACTTCGAACGCTGAGGTTGTGAACCCTAGATGGGTAGAATGTTGTTGAGATTTTGATATTGAATATGATTTCGAAGAAAGCTGGATATTTATTTATTTCTTGTTCTTAAATTAATCGTTTGTGGTTGCATACATTAACGAACGCCAATAAACTCTATCTTATCTTGGAAAAGTGGGATAGAAGTTGGTAGAAATAAATAACAAAGACTCAAGGCTTTAAACCTTGTTTAATAAAATCACTTAGGAATAAGTATGTTTTAATTTGGCGTTTAATTGGTTGTTCTTAAGCATAACTCTTTTGCATTCGGGTGAATCGCAGAGAGGATACATTATCCAATTATTGGAAAATATTGGATTGTAAATTATACATCAATTGCATATCAAGAAAGGTATTCAATATTAATATCAAGAACATTCTACTACTTTCAGGGGGACACAACCTTGGTTTCTTAAATTCATATTATTCACATCCATACTATTACAATTAGTTTTCAGTTTTCGTTTATTCATACAGTCAACACTCTTTTGTTCTATTTGAGTTACTTGATAGAATTACGACTTAGTCAAGTATTACATTAATTAGATAATCGTTTCACACCTATTCCTTGTGGGATTCGACCCCAACCTTGTTGGGTTATTATATTTGACATCGACCGCTTACACTATTCTTAAGGTGTAATTTGAGCGAATCAAGCATACACAAAATAACCATCGTCATTCCTTACACAAAAAGCAAAGGAACTAGGCCCAGGATTACCCTTCGAAGCACCATCTGTGTTACAGTTAAACCGCCCTCGATATGGAAACTGCCACGTTATTCTCTTAGTTACCACCACTGATTTGTAGGCTTCTAAATATTGAATAATATCAGGCCATAGTATAGGTATATTTGTCAGCCATGGATACCTGCTCTTTGTTAGATAATATAAAGTCTTGTTCACTTCATGACATACCCTATTCGATGACACCCTTCCTCCATGCTTGCCTTTATTTCTTTTCTTCCATAGTTCCCACGTGATTATAGCAGGTGCTGCTTGAAATAAAGGTCTCAATTTTGAGCAACATTTCGCATCCCACCAGGTTCTTATTACTTGCTTCAATTGTACCATAGGTACTGCGATTCCTGCTGCTCCCATAAACATCATCCATACCTTCACAGTTGTAGGACTGGTCAGAAAAATATGATCAATTGTCTCTTCCTGAGGATTTTGACAGCACCGACATCTCGAAGTAACTATATATCCTTGTTTTCTCCATAGATCATCTGTATTTATCTTCTGCCTCCATAATCTCCATAGGAAGAACGATATCTTAAACGGCAATCCCTTAGTCCACATCAATCCAAATTCTTTGTTTGAATTAGCTCGATGCCTCAAGATCTGCCAAGCACTAGTGACTGAAGATTTTTCCGAAGGGATTGGCATCTAGTATGGTCTATCCCAGCCACTCTCAGTGTCATGATACTCTACATTCTCCTTCACATGTGTGGCTATATCTTCAGGTAATAACTGCTCCAATAACTGATCATTCCATGTCCCTTCTTGTCGTAATTCACTTACATCTTGAAAGTCTTCTTGTATCTGAAATTCTTCTGGAATAACATGATATAGAGGCCCTAATCCTGTCCAATTTTCATGCCATATGTTTGTTTTACCCCTCTTCAATTCCCACAGAATCTCATGTTCTACACTGTCTCGTGCCATCAACATTTGTTTCCAAACATGTGATCCTTGTCTAAACTGCACAACAGTAGGTATTTCTTTCTTACAATACTTGTTCCACATAAAGTTAGACCACAATGTTTTTGTAGTTCTAAACCTCCACCACAACTTGGCAAATAATGCTTTCGACACATCCTGTAGTAATCTGAACCCCAGACCTCCTTCCTCCTTAGGCAAGCACAACTTTTGCCATGATGCCCAATGTCTGCTTCTTCCTTCTTCCTTGTTGCTCCAGAAGAATCTGGAAAACATTTTGTGCAAGTGCTCCATTACATTGTTTGGTGGATGAAGTGCAGAAAACATATATACTGGCATGCTTTGAAGCACACTAGTTAGTAGAGTAGCTTTTCCTCCAAACGACATAAGCTTGCCCTTCCAAGCATGTACCTTATTCTTTACCTTTTTAATAAGATCGTTGTAATACTCCTTTCTTCTCCTAGTGTAAAAGATAGGACATCCCAAATACTTCAATGGAAACTGGCCTTTAGCAAAGCCTGTAATGTTTTCAACTACACTAACAAGCCTGTGCGATACATTGGAATGCATATAGAAAGAACTTTTATTCTTGTTGATCAGCTGTCCAGACACCCTCTCATACCCTTCTAAAACTGACATTATTTTGATCAATGATGGGGCATGTGCAGAAGAAAAAATAATAGTATCGTCAGCATATGCCAAGTGATTCAAAGGATCTGACTATTTTGGCATTTCAAATCCCACATACGATCCGTCCTCAAAAAGCTTATGCAGTGATCTCGACAGCACCTCAGCAGAGAGAATGAACATGGCAGGGGATAAGGGATCTTCTTGCTTCACCCCCTAGTTGATTTGAAAAAAGCTGTCGATTGTCCATTGACTAACACAGAGTACCAATTATTCGACAATAAATTCCAAATCATGGTTATGAAATGCTCGGCAAAGCCCATCCTTCTCAATACATGCATTAAGTACCTCCACGACACTCTATCATACGCCTTTGTCGTATCGAGCTTAATCACCACATTTGCAGGCTTTCCTCTCTTCCTTATATCTGTGACAATCTCCTGTGTAAGTAGTATATTCTCAAAAATACTCCTACCTTTTACAAATCCAGATTGATTTTGTGATATATAACTAGACAGGAACCCTTCTAATCTATTAATATTTTTTTTAATCGATTCTTACTTTCAACTATTAATTGGATGCAGAAAATGATTGACTTCCTTTTCCTTGTCTTCTCTTTCAAATAAAAAGGATCAGTATACCAATACTCCTTTTCAAGGGTTTCTAACATTTGACTACCTACATTGTTACTTCGGAACACATTGGAGTTAGTTCTCAAGGTGTACATCAACTTTGATCCTGGAAGAAAATAATAAAAAAAGAAGAGCATAACATAACTGAGGGATTAACGGACTAGTGTGATGGATGGGTAAGTGTAGGAGAGCCAGAGACACGATTCCAAAAATTAAAACAACCGTTTCGTTACCATCAAGTAGATCAAAGTTTCCTGTTTACCTTATTTATTGGGTTGTAAGTATTATTGTGTTTTAGTATTGTTGATTTGAGCAAGAAATTACGTTTTGAAGATTAACAAACCACATCTAAGAACCAGGTCTCATGTTCCTTGTTTGGTGTGCTACTAGACTGATATGCAGTTAAGAGAGATGAATGTCAAGTGAACCAGGTCCATAGCAGATCAATGGCAGAATGATGATCGGACGCGGAAAGCCAGCATTTCCATGCAAGTTGAAATTCCCAGAAGATTCTGTCCGTGCCCTAAAAGGAATACACATATTGGAAGACTTCATGCACAAAAAGAAATTAGTGTTTATTGGAAACACATGCGCGAAAAAGAAAGTTGTAGAGTTACAAACAAATAAGAAAACTAAATCTAAGTATGAGAGGTTTTTCTTAACCGAAATAAAGATGCATTTTGGAGCATTAATTGATGAAGATTTTTTGCCAACCTTGCAACTCTAAAAGAAGACTTTTGCCGCACTTAAAGATCACTGCTATTGAGAGAAATCACAGAGAATACTTCTGACAATAGCAATCAAAGCAAAAAGATACTTTTGAAGACTCAATCCAACCAACTAAATAACCAGTTCCTGAAGATGAAGCTGCTCAAGTTCTTTAGTTATTAGGTTGAATCAAGTGTTATGAATTATAACCTATTTGCTTTCAAGAAGTGTAATAGCAAGTTATTGTTAAAACTTCGATTTGTGTAAGCTTCCTAAGATAGAGTTAGGTTGGGAAGGGGTTACTACAATAAGGTTGATTGTAGGATTTAGGGTACTAGAGTTAGTCCCCTTGGTAATAGAGTTATAACATGAAATTGTTCTTTGAGGTTTAGTGGAGATTTGAGAAAAGTCCTACTGGGTAGGTCGTGGTTTTTACTCCCTTGAGCAAGGAAGTTTTCAACATAAAAATCTTTGTGTTGATTATATTGTCACAATTATTCTATTTGTGTCTGTTTAGATAGCTCAAAGAACCAAGTCATTTGAAAATGCGAAAATCGCGTAAGACACAATTCAACTCCCCTTCCAGTGTTTATGTGCATTCTAAAGTAATGATTGGTATCAAAGCAGGTTTTTTCATAAGAGGCTAACACCTTGAAAGGATCTACAATGACTGCACCACCAGATACTCAAGAAGGGCAATCAACCGTCAGACCACCATTGTTTAATGAAAAATACTATGGTTTGTGGAAAGAAAGGATACATGATTTCTATGAAGGAGAAGACCTAGAGCTTTGGGACATTTTTGAGAAGGGACCAAGGATTCCCTTGCTGGTTGATGACAAAGGTGATGCAATATTAAATGCAGAAACAAGAAAACAAAAGATAGAAGCAAGACGCTCTATGAATTCAAGACAACAAGTAGGAACTAGTCTACTTACCTTCTTGATGAAATCAAAGAGTACCTATACTATACATACGACCCTCAAGATAACGATGATCTTGCAAATTGTTCGATCAAACAAGGAAATAAGTTCAATTTTGAATCACACCAAAATTGGACAAGTTAAAGTCACACGTTTGTAAGCACAAAAGGCTTGGCCGAAATTTCTTTGTAAAATTAATGTAAGATGCTAAAAATAATGTAGTCTTTAGGCTTATATAGAATGAGCCTTTACCTAAATCAACTAGGAAACAAATAACTAACCAAAAAGGCCACAATTTGGCTAAGTTTAAGAACTAGTCACGCAGGACCCTAAAACAAGTAAGAATTAGTGACTTTCAAAGCCTTACATCACACGCCAATCTTCACAAAGTGCATAGAATTACTTGGCTCTTCTTCACCATCAAATGTGCATCATGAAGCTCTTTAGCTTGAATTCTCGTGAATGGTGTTGAAGGTTTAAACGTATCATGATCAGTTTGACCTGCATCATCCTCCCCTTCTTGGGAAGATTTCGTCCTCGAAATTGAACCTTCTTCATCTTCCAAAACAACACAGGAGTCAAGTCAGTGACATTGAATGTCTTAGAAACAGCATAATCATCAGGTAGATCTATGACATAAGCATTATTATTGATCTTCTGCAACACTTGAAATGATCCATCTCCCCGCGGAGCCAACTTCCCTTTCCTATGGTTCGGAAATCTTTCCTTTCAGAAGTGCACCCAAACCCAGTCACCTCTCTTTAAGTCCAACTTTCTCCTTCCTTTATTCTTCTTGAACGCTACCTTTTCATAAGCATCCTCCAATGTTTTCCTCACCTAAGCATGCAATTCGAGCAACGCGGCTGCCGGATTTTTGCCAGCAACGCTAATAACTGTATCTCTCGACAAAGGAACAAGATCAAGTGGTATCAAAGGATTAGAACCATAAACACATTCAAATGGAGTAATGCTAGTCATTCGATGAACAGTTCTATTATATGCAAACTCCATAATAGGTAATCGGTCAGCCTAAGTGCCGGACTTCCCTTTGGTCAAAGCTCGAAGAAGAGCTCCCAAGGTGCGATTAACAACCTCAGTTTGACCGTTAGTCTGTGGATGATGTGATGTAGAAAACAGAAATTTGGTGCAAAGAGCACCCCAAAAACACTCCAAAAAGTGACTCAAAAACTTAGCATCCCTATCACGAATAATAGTTCGAGTCACACCATGCAACCTTAATACATTAGCAATAAACAAAGAAGCAACATGTTGTGCATCATCACATTTTTTACAAGGAATGAAATGAGCCATCTTAGAAAACCTATCAACAACCACATAAATGCTATCATGACATCCTCGAGATCGCGGCAGCCCCATTACAAAATCCATCGAAACATCTACCCAAGGACTAGTAGGAATAGGTAAGGGAGTATACAAACCATGATTATTAGACCTAGACTTAGCTCTTTTACACTCAAAACACGCTCCACATACTCTCTCGACATCTCGCCTCATCTTAGGCCAATGGAACGGTTCCCCTAGTATAGCTAAAGTCTTATCTACCCCAAAGTATCCCATCAAGCCCCCACAATGCGCCTCACGCACCAACAACTCTCACCACGAGGACTCAGGTATGCAAACTCTCCCCTTCTTAAAAAGGTACCCATCATGCCACTGATGCTTCTCAACCCGCTACCACTAGTTATGGCATCACACACATTCTTAAGTTTGGGGTCATGCTCATACATAGACTTAATACTCTCAAAACCCATCAACTTAGATGCTAACGTGATAGCCAAAGCAAACTTCCTAGATAGTGCATCAACTACTACATTCTCCTTTCCCTTCTTATAATGAATCACGTAAGGGAAACTCTCAATAAACTCTACCCGCTTGGCATGTCGTTTGTTTAGTTTCTCTTGACCCCTAAGATGTTTGAGTGACTCATGATCACTCCTAATTACAAATTCCTTAGGCCATAGGTAATGTTGCCAATGAGCTAAAGCTCTCACGAGGGCATACAACTCTTTGTCGTACGTAGAGTAATTCAAGGCAGACCCCTTCAACTTCTCACTAAAATAGGCAATAGGCTTCCCATCTTGCATAAGAACACCTCTAATTCCCACCCCGGAGGCGTCACACTCAATTTCAAATGCCTTACTAAAATCAGGTAATTGTAACAATGGGGTAGAACTAAGCCTATGTTTCAACTCTTGCAAGGCAACCTCTTGCGGCTCCCCCCACACAAAAGGCGTGTCTTTTCTCACCAACTCCGTGAGTGGTGCTGCTATGGTGCTAAAGTCTTTAACAAAGCGCTTGTAGAAACTAGCTAGTCCATGGAAACTTCTAACATGTGAAAAGTAGTAGGAGTAGGCCAGTCTCTAATAGATTCTACCTTAGATTCATCTACTTCAACACCATTAACACTTACAACAAATCCCAGAAATACAACTTTCTCTGCACAAAAGGCACACTTCTTGTAATTAACATATAACTTTTCGGCTCTTAATACTTCAAACACTTGCCTTAAGTGATCAACATAGTCATCTAAACTTCTACTATAAATCAGGATATCATCAAAGTAGACAACCACAAACTTATTAAGAAACGGTTTAAGCACATGATTCATTAATCGCATGAACGTACTAGATGTGTTGGAGAGACCAAAAGGCATCACCAACCATTCATATAGACCAAACTTGGTCTTGAATGCAGTTTTCCACTCATCACCCGATTTCATACAGATTCGGTGGTAACCGGACCTAAGATCAATCTTAGAAAACACACTTGAACCACATAACTCATCTAGCATGTCATCTAACCTAGGGATAGGATGACAATACTTTACCGTTATCTTGTTGACGGCTCGGCAATCAACACACATCCTCTAGGTGTCGTCTTTCTTTGGAACCAAGATCACGGGTACGGCACACGGACTTAGACTCTCTCGAACTAGCCCCTTAGTTAGTAGCTCATCCACTTGTCGTTGCAACTCCTTAGTATCATGTGGATTCCTTCGATATGCGGGTTTGTTCGGAATTTGTGACCCCAGAAAAAAGTCAATTTGGTGTTCTATCCCCCTCAATGGAGGTAGTCCACTCGGCATCTCCTCGGGAAACATGTCCCTGTATTCCTGCAAAATATCACTAACAACACTAGGCAAGGGGTGAACGTTAGTAGAAACTTCATCATTAGAGCTCAAGTAAACACCCATATGAATTAGGCAAATTAAGAGTTTATAACTATCATTACCTCTCAAATACTCACCTGGTTGCATCATGGCACAAATATTACCTGACAGGTTTGATGTACTAGCATTGGTCATGGCTTCGGATTTGGGCTCCATTGGAGCCTTAGCTCTAGCCGCCTCTTTCAGTTCCCTCATGCGTTTGTAATCATCACTAACCTGTTGCGGTGTTAAGGGCTTAAGTGCATAACTCTTGCCCTCCAGCTTGGGTGTATAAGTGTTGGCCTTTCCATCATGATCAACACATCTATCAAACTGCCAAGGCCTGCCCAATAGTAAATGGCACGCCTGCAGAGGCACTACATCGCACAAGATTTCATCTTGATAAGCTCCCACCTTGAACTTAATAATTCCTGCTTTACGACCTTTAACTTACCATATTCACTCAACCATTGCAATCGATAAGGATGGGGATGTTTCCTCATAGGTATACTAAGTTGAGTCACTAACGTGTGGCTTACTACATTAGTGCAACTTCCGGAATCAATTATAATCGAGCACACCTTTCCTTTCACCCTACATCTAGGATGAAACAAGTTCTCACACTGCACATCTCCTTCCTCCTGTACGCTCATAGTGCTTAAGTTCCTACGTACCACTAAGGACATATTCACACCCTCTTCTTCTAACTCTTCCTCGTCGCACTCAACCAATTCTGCCCCCTTATCTTCCTCAATCTCCTCTTCACTTTCTTCTTCACACACAGTACCATCATCAAGAATTAACATGGTCCTCCGTGTTGGACAATCCTTAGCGAAATGTCCATAGCCTTTGCATTTGTGACACTGAAAAGAAGATGCACTAGGAGAATTGAGTTGAGTCTTAAAATTACCTCCGGACCCCTTAGGTTCAACCCCAGGTGTCGCAGCTTGGGTTAGCTTCTTAGGCTCTCGGTTTTGGCTTGCTATAGGCTCTCAGGTTTGGCTTGCTCCCCCAATGTTCGGCGTCTTCCACTCTTTGTTTCGACGTATGATAGTAGAATCGGAACCCCCTCTATATCGAGCTGCCCGGCTTTCTTTAATCATCTTTTCGGCTTCAATGGCAGCTAAGAACACATCATGAAGAGAAATGAACACATGTAGCCTTAACTGATTGGAGATATCATTATTCAACCCTTGTTTCAAATCATACAACTTCCGTAACTGTTCTTGCTTGTGCCGTGGGTTCACATATCTACGAGTCATTATTTGCTTCAATTCCACCCAGGTTATGTGTGCAGGCTGGTTATATCTAACTCTGGATCTTTTCTCAGCCTCCCACCAAGTAGAAGCATAGGACTCGAAAGCAGCAATGGCATATGTAGCCTTCTTCTCCTCAGACATATCATTAATTTCAAATGTTCGCTCAACTTGACGCTTCCATTCTAAAAATCGGTCAGGATCACTAGTTCCTTTGAAAGCAGGGATAGTAACCTCTACGCTGTTCAACCCACTGTCTCGGACATGGTCTCGGCCCCCTCGGTTTGGTAAGATCGGTTAGAAGTCCTCATAATGCTCAGCATACTCATCAAACTCATACTCTAAGTTCCTTCCACCAAAACCTCTAAGCCTCCCTCTCGGACCATGATCATAACCACGTCTTCCCATGTAGCCTCGGCCTCCATTCCATTGCCCTACTCTCGGATTCCGTGGCCTCAAATCATCATCTTCAAAATCCTCGAACTCGAGTTGATCATCCTCTCGGGCTGCTCTCATGTCTCCGACGGGTGCTATATTTCTCCAGGCTGGCATTAATGGTGGTATGACACCCCGGGGAATCCTCATGGTCCTGACATTTTGAGCACCTCCGTCCTTCAGCTCGTTTTGGCGAGCTAACTCGGCGAACTGCTCGGGTCTGACAGTGGAACCGTCACTAGTTCCTTCTCCGACATACTTCTGATTGTTAGAGGATCTTTCAATGTTCTCCACTCGGACGCTAATTGCCCTTACTTCGGCCAAGAGGTCAGCCAAAGTAATGTCAGTCACAACCTTTTCTCCTTCCATAGCTATGTACCTGCAAAAGAAACAAGACTAGAGAATGTGTTAAGGTTAGTTAAAAATTCTCTCTCTCACTTTTCGAATGACTCTCGGGTTCACTCAAATTTTTGGGTAGGATTTCACACTTGTCTTCAAATTGGCTTCCTCTAATTGACCAAGTTCCTTAGCGACCTTTCAAGTTCACAAGATCAATAGTTTTCTTCGTGGTGAGTAAAATTATGTGAATGATAGGCGGACAGCTTTTTAAGTGAGCACAAGAAGCCAAGAATTATCTATGAAAGTGAAAATTCTGAGTTTTAGCACGAGGTCCTACAAGCTCAAAGATTAGTAATTACTTAAGTAGGAAATTACCTAAGAATTACTAATTAGAATTAATGCAATCAAATAAGGAAATTCGAAATAGAAGAGATAAGAAAATTTTAGAAGTTCTCCCACTTTAGTTTGGAGAAGACCAATCCTCTCTCCTTAGCCCTTAGGATTTTCGACCTCCTTCTCCTTTTTCCAACACAAATTCGACCCTCCTCTCCTTGTCCAAATAGAATTTCACTCCTTGAAACTTCTCCCTTTTGGATTGGGAGTTGTTTCCTCCTTGGACTAGAATTAGGGTTTCCTATTCCTCCTCTTCCTCCTCCCAAATTCACCCTCCCTTACACGTTTTAGGCCCTCTTTCACGTTTTTCAACAATACTCTTTCAAGAACAACAAATTCAAGTTCAAGAACTTCAAGAATTCAAGGCAATCTTGTTAAGAATGTTTGAGGATTCAAGTACTTCTTCAAGAACAACATTAAACTCTTCAAGAACTAAAGTTTTAACTCCAAGAACTTCAAGATTCAATCGTGCATCTTCAAAATTTCAACTAGAGTTTCAAGATTTCAAGATTATCGGTTTCTAACGGTCAAGAACTTCAAGATTTGGTTCAAGAACGTTTCTTTATCAATTAATCTTCAAGACTTCAATCCCTAGATGATTTAACAACTTCAATCAACTATCAACTTTCGGTTTTTCTTTCTTTTTTTTTTTGGTCACGTTTTTTTTTCTTTTTTATTTAATTTATCAAAAACGAAATTTAAGAATTAGAACCTAAAACTAAGGCACAAAGAATAGGATTTGGATTGTAGAAACAAATTCGTTCCAAGCTCTGATACCAACTGATGCAATATTAAATGCGGAAACAAGAAAACAAAAGATAGAAGCAAGAGCTCTATGAATTATCAAGACAACAAGTAGGAACTAGTCTACTTACCTTCTTGATGAAATTAAGGAGTACCTATACTATACGTACGACCCTCAAGATAACAATGATCTTGCAAATTGTTCGATCAAAGAAGGGGATAAGTTCAACTTTGAATCATACCAAAATTAGACAAGTTAAAGTCACACGTTTGTAAGCACAAAAGGCTTGGCCGAAATTTCTTTGTAAAATTAATGTAAGGTGCTGAAAATAATGTAGTCTTTAGGCTTATATAGAATGAGTCTTTACCTAAATCAACTAGGAAACAAATAACTAACCAAAAAGGCCACAATTTGGCTAAGTTTATGAACTAGTCACGCAGGACTCCAAAACAAGTAAGAATTAGTGACTTTCAAAGCCTTACATCACACGCCAATCTTCACAAAGTGCATAAAATTACTTGGCTCTTCTTCACCATCAAATGTGCATCATGAAGCTCTTTAGCTTGACTTCTCGTGAATGGTCTTAAAGGTTTAAACTTATCATGATCAGTTTGACCTTCATCAAAAGATAACCCTATTGATAAAAGCCAAAATGAAAAATATTCAGATGATGATGTTAAAGGAGTTCAAAAGAATGCAAAAACCAAGAAGATTCTTATTTATGAAATTGTAAATATAACTTGATCTCAGCTTGCAGAGATGCAAAGGCCATATGGGATGCTCTATAGTATGCTCATGAAGGTACCTCTAAAATGAAACAGTCAAAGATTGACATGCTAACCCGACAATATGAACTGTTTAAGATGAAAGAGGGGAAAACCATCCTGGAGATGCATACTAGGCTCACATCGATTATCAATGCACTGATATCTCTTGAAGAAGTTATCCCTCGTAACAAAATTGTAAGGAAAATCCTAATCATACTGCTCTTTTCATAGGACAGTAAGGTCAATGCAATCACTAAAGCAAGGAACCTGAACACAATGACTCTTGACGATCTCACTGGAAACTTGAAAACTTATGAGTTAAAGCTCAATCAGGATTGTCTAGATCGACAATCTGCTGAACCTCGTAAGACCAAGAACCTGGTTCTCAAGATGACTTAGAAGCAGAAAATTAAAAACGATGATATGGCACTGCTTACCAAACGTTTCCAGGGAGCAATAAGAAAAGGTGAATTTCTAAAGAAAGGTACTTCATCCAAAGCTAAGGCTGTAGAGAAAAATAATATTGATGGATGCTACAAGTGTGGGGAGAAAGATCACTTTATCAAAGACTGCCCTTTGTGGGTGACTGAGTGAAAGAGAAAAAATCCTAAAAAGGGAAAATAGTAGAAAAGAGACTGCGTTCCCGGAAGGAGAATGACAAATAAGCTTGTGGACAAAATTGAGAAAAGAGCTATGGCTGCCATGCAATCATTTTCAACTGATGAGTCTGATGATGATGATGATGATGAAAGTGAAGATGAACATCAATTATTGATAGCTAATGAAGACAGTGATTTAGAACCAGAAGATCTCTTGGCATTGATAGCAAATTTAGACTCTGATGATGAGGAGGAAGATGAACCTGAGGTAAGTTTTTAAGATATCAAAAACTAAATCGATTCCTACTCTAAAATGAATTTAATCTCCTTGTCTAGTGTCTTGATTGATGCATAGCAAAAGATTTTTTTATGAAATGGAACATTTAATGAAAGACTATGCATTACTTAGGTTTGAATACAAAAATTCGAAAATAAGTAGAGAAAATCTTGAAGTCTTTGTAGTTGATCTCAAGGACTAGATTCTTGTGTTAGAAAATAAAAAGACTGCCTTAGAAACTTAAAATAATAAATTGCTCAATGCTCCCGATATAGCTAAAGACCTAGCTATTGATATTCAGAAGAAACTAGAGAGCGAACTAAAAGAAGCTAATAAAAGATTTCTAGTTAAATCTAAACAGGGTAGGATATTTCATAAAAGTCTAGATAAGAACAAGTTTGAATTAGAGAAGAACATAAAGTGGACCAGGTCTTCCCAAATAATTTTTAAGATTCATGAAAACTACGACAGTAACAAAAGGAATGTAGAACATACTAAGGCTAAGATTCCATACTATCTTCATAGCAAATATGTAGACATTCCTGACAATCGGCTTTTAACTCACTATGGTAATAATGGACATTTCAAAGAAATATGCATAGCTAGAATCCAAGCAGGCCTGAAAAATATTGCATATGTTGAGAAAAGGAAAATGACGAAACCTGATTCACTGAAAAGTGGAAAACTGCTAGCATTGACTAAGAAAAATGTTATTCATCCTTTTACTCAAAGAAAGGGATCCAAGCTTATGTAGGTTCCTAATACTATAACCTTTTAATGTTTTTGTAGGCTAAGGTGATAGGAAGCAAGAACTGATGGTATGTTGACATTGCTTGCTCCCGCCATGTATCTAAAAATAGAGATAATTTCCTCTCATTGAGAGCCTATCAAGGAGGGAGTGTGAACATCGAAAAATGGCAAAAAAGGAAATATAATCGACATAGGTAAAGTTAGTAAGTCCTAATCTCATGCTATTAAAAATATGTATTATGTTAAAGGTTTGAAACATAGTTTGTTGAGTGTATCTCAAATGTGTGACAAAAGGAACCCGGTTCTCTTCACTTTTGAGAACTGTATGGTTGCAAATGAAAGCTCCTGGAATCTGGTTCTTAGGGGAAAAAGGCAAAAAAATATTTACAAAACTGATATTATGTCTTCACCTGAAAATGATTTTTATTGTCTTAGTGCACTTGATATTTATTCCTTTTGTGGCACAAAAAACTAGGACATGTCAGTTTTTCTATGTTGAACAAATTATTTTTCAAGGACCAGGTCCTTGGGTTGCCTAACTCAAAATTCAAGAAAGATAAAATCTATGATGCTTGTGCAAAAGGTAAGTAGGTCAGATCATCATTCAAATCTAAGAAAGTGGTTAGTACTTCTCGGCATCTGGAACTGCTTCAATGGACTTATGTGGACCAATAAGGGTTCAGAGTAGAGATGGAAATAGATATGTAGTTGTAATTATTGATGATTATTCCACGTTTACCTGGACTATATTCCCGGTAACTAATGATGAAACATATGATATGTTTGTGACTTTTGGGAAGAAACTCAAAAGAAAAATGAACAGTCATGTAGCTAGCATTAGATCTGAGCATGGCACTGAATTTGAAAAGGTTAACTTTTTGGAGTCAGTGCTAGAACTGATATAGATCATAATTTCTCTGCACCTAGGACATCAAAGTAAAATGGTGTTGTAGAAAGAAAAAATAGAACTCTAGAGGAGATGACCAGAACTATGTCAATCAGTTGTGGACTTCCTAAAACCTTTTGGACTGAAGCTGTAAACACTGCATGCTATATTATAAATAGGTGCATGATTAGGCCAATAATTGATAAGGCCCCCTATGAATTGCTTAAGCGCAGAAAATCAAATTTAACCCACCTAAAAGCCTTTGGAAGAAAGTGTTTTGTACACAACAATGGCAAGGAGGCTTTAGGGAAGTTTGATGCAAAAAGTGATGATAGTATCTTTTTGGGTTACTCACCATACAGTAAAGCTTATAAAGTTTACAATAAAATAACTAAATGTGTTGAAGAATGTATTGATGTAATTTTTGATAAATCTAACAATCTGGCTGACAAAGATACACAGGTTGCTGATAATGGTGAGTTTGGTCCTCCTGAAAACAATGAGGAACAAACTAACCAAGGACTCTTAAAGGCTATTGTTGAACTAGAGCAAGAACCAAGTCCTCTAGAAGCTGTTCAGGGTGTACCACAGACAAGGGGAGAAGATTATGAAAATTAGACTGAAGGTATTGCACTTGGTTCTACTATTGAGCATGAAAGGAAACACTGGTACTCAAGGTCAACACACAAGGGCCTGGAAACATTAGAGCTCCCATCCACTTACCAATGTGCTTACACTTGTTTATTCTGGAATGGTGACCAGATCAAAATTTAGAAACATGATTGCCTTCACAGCTTTTATATATACATATATATAGATATGGGGTAGAACCCAAGAACATTAAAGAAACTCTTAAAGATGCATATTGAATAGTGTCTATGCAGTAGGAACTAAACTAGTTTGAAGGAAACAAAGTATGACACCTAGTTCTTAGCAAACTAGTTTGAAAGAAACAAAGTATGACACCTAGTTCTTAGCCCAAAAGACAGAACAATCATTAGAGCTAGGTGGGTATTCAGGAACAAGTTGGATGATTAAGGAAACATTACTAGGAATAAGGCAAGATTGGTTGTACAAGGCTACTATCAAGAAGAAGGCATTGACTATGATGAAATATTTGCTCCTGTTGTAAGGATGGAGGTAATACGCATGCTCATTGCCTTTGCATCATACATGGGTTTCAAACTGTATGAAATGGATGCGAAGAGCGCCTTCCTAAATGGGTATTTAAAAGAGGAACCTGTTTGTGAGACAATCTCCAGGTTTTGAAATCATGAATTCCCAAATCATATGTACAAATTGGACAAGGCATTGTATGGCTTGAAGCAAGCTCCAAGGGCGTGGCATAAGAGACTATCAAAGTTTCTATTAGAGAACGGGTTCTCACGAGACAAAATTGATAACATTTTGTTCCTGTTGAAAAGTGGCAAGAGCCTGCTAATAGTTCAAATATACGCGGATAACATCATTTTTGGAGCAACAAACAAAGCTTTATGCAATTTATTTGCTAAACTAATGGGTAGTGAATTTGAAATGAGTGTATGATAGGAGAATTAAATTTCTTCCTTAGGTTTCAAGTTAAGCAGGCTGCAAAACAAACCATGATACACCAACATAAATATATCAAGGAGTTATTCAAAGTCTTGACATAGACAACGCAAATATGCTTGATGCTCCCATTGCCACAGCAACCGGATTAGATATGAACGAACCTAGTACCTCTGTTGATGAAAAGAAGTGCAGATATATGATTGGGTCCTTGCTTTATATGACTGCAAGTAGGCCTGATATTAATACGAACTACGAACGAAAACACGAATATAGCAAAACACGCAGAATCAAAAATAAGAGCTAGACGTACAATTGATTGGAAGAACAAGAACCAATTAGGATATGAAGCCTAATTACCTTTATGAACTCAATTGTAACCCTAAGATGTGAAAATCCTCAAGAGATTGGCGGATAAAGTAATTAAACATTCACTACTAAATGCTCACCAACTAAGACTAATCTAGCACTAACGAAAGCATAAATAAAGAAATAAAGAAAAGGCATAAACATAAATGCATTAATTAAAAGATAGGAATAGAGTGTGAGATTTGCACGTCTTCAAGATTGTCATTCATCAAGCTACTTAAAATAAAAGCCTTAAGGGCTATTTATATTAGAGTGGGTATTTGGCTACAAATGACCCAAATACCCCTAAGCTGATTCTAAGGAACTTAGTCAATTATAACAAGTATAGCCTTCTTGATCTTGACTCCTTTAAAGCACTCTAATGCTATGATGTTGACTTGAAAATTGTTAGGCATGCTCATCCAGCATGTATCATCCTCCCACCNCCCCACCCCCGAAAGAAATTCGTCCTCGAATTTGGACCTTGCAAAACCAAGAAAGGGGAAACCATAAGTACCAAGCCAATCACAATCAAAGCATGTATGTCCAAGCTAAAGGATCAAAGATCACAATATTGTACTCAAAAGTGACACTCTTATGATATAGCCAATTGTCATAATTTATATAAAAACACATTTTCAATACAAATGACAAACTTGACTATAAGAAAAATAATACTCATTAGAAGAATCACGAGAGTGTAAAGTTTCATGCTTCCAACAAAACCACAATCTTGTCAAATCCTCAACACAGTGCACAATTTTATGGTATAACCAAGTGTCATACGAAGCATTAAAAAGCATACTCTCCAACCCAAAGAAAGACACTTCACCATGATAAGGAAGCAACTCCGGGGTCAAACACAAATTTTAATCCCCAAATATCTACACACTTTCCAACAACTTAAGAGATATGCCAAGCTTATCATGAATCATCATGAAGAATATCACAATACTCAAAGTTAAAAGTCTTTACCTCAATGGCCTTAGATAACACAAGATAAGCATAAGTCTAACATACATACCATTCTTACTTTTGGGCAAAATAAAAAGCTCTTGACAAAAAGTATGCCAAAGTATTAGTTCAAGGTCTTTCTTACCCTTAGCAACTTTCTCTTGTTGAACCTTCACCAAACAATCAATAAAGTTAGGTTCTTTTTGCTGAAAATGGTCACTCAAAACACCAAAAGAAACATTCTTACCTTTTCTCACAGAAGCATTAGCAAAATCCAACGAAAATGTTCTTTCAAAAGTAGAAATAAGATAAGTAAAGTAATTAATACTAATGCTCGCATCAAAACTCTATTTTCCTTTTCACACTCGACAAAATCATCACATAAATATGCATAAGAGTCATCAAGATCAAATACAAGAAAAGTCAACTCATTGGAATGCAAATGGAAGTTTTCTTCTTTTATATTTATGTCATTATAAGTAGCTTGTTCACTGTCCAACAAGGCATCTCCACACTCACATTTGCTCATTTCACCATAAAAATTGAATCTTTTTTCCAAAGGAATGAAAATAGAATCAAAAGAATCATCAACACATTCTTCTTGACTCATTTCTCTATAAAGGTCAAAACTTTCTTCCAACAAAGTTAAAGTAGAGTCAAAAGAATCATCACATGCATCATCCCATAAAGGTGGGGTATCATAAGATTCAACATTACACAAATCACTAGCTAATGAGTCACTAAACAAAGAACTAAAATCATCCAATAATGCACAAGAACTCCTAGCTAGTTGCAAGCCATAACTATTTTTCTCATTACAAGATAAAGAAGTATCAAACTCATCAATATCATAGCTATCTTTCAAACTCAAAGTGTCACCACAGTCAACTAAAGTATCATGAGTAGAAGGATAAGCAATTTTACCTTGAAGTTGTTCTAAAGTCAAATTCTATTTACCTTGAACTTGCTCATTGAATTTCAAAAGTTCTCTCGAAAAGGTAGCTTGATCTTCTTCCAAGTTCATCAAAGTAGATTGAATTTCACTTGATGGCTCATCTTCAAAAGTTCCTTCACAAGATACAAAACAACTAGAGAAAGAAGAAAGGTTATTAGCATTAGAATAAGGAAAATTTTCACTCTCTTTTTGTTTTCCCTCTTTCTTGTCGCTCATTTTCTTTTTAAGCTCTTCATTATTTTCTTGTGACAACTCACTCACTTCACTCCACACTTTCTCTCCTTTTTCCACCCTAGAGTCGTCACTTTTCTTTCCCTCACTTCTCTCTATCTTTTGTCTCTTTTCCTTACTTTTTCTCTTTGTATTTTTCAAGGACGTTCTCAAACTCATTTGACCTCTTCCCCTTTGGTTCACTTCATCTCCCCTATATTCGTCAATGAAAACTTGTTGGATGTTTTCCAACTCGTTCAAGCTGTCCTCTTGATCATGTTGAAAAAGTCAGTTTTTCATCATTCGAGGTTCTTGAAGTGGTATGAGTGGTGGAGGAGGGAGATTGTCCCTCCTTGATGGTACTTGAGGCATATGTTGAGGAGGTAGATTCATTGGTGGTCTAGGCTGGGTCGTTTGGGGTGGTGGTATTATAGGTATGTGTGCTTGAGGTCTAAATGGTAGTTGGTGTTGATAGTAGGTAGGTGGTCGGTAGTTTGGTGAAGGAAAATAAAGTCCCTTTGGTGAATGTGGTCGCTTTGGTAGGTTTTGTGGTATTTGGATATGTTGGTTGTGATGTGGTTTTCCTCTTTGTAGCATTTGTCGCACTTGTGAAGGAGATGGTGTAGTAGAGGAATTAGTAAGCGTCATACTACTCTCCCTTCCTTGTTGCCTCAAGTGAGATTCCCCCAATAGAGCATTCAACATTGCATTCGTTTTGTGTTGCCATATGGTAATATTAGTAACCTTCTCACCTACGTCATAAAGCATAGATACAACTTCATGCATCGGAGTCTTACTCCTTGGATCACAATTAGGACTAGAAGTCTGTCCGTACTCCATGATACCTACAAAACGAGCAAACAAATTAGTAGTAAAGTCCTCACCAAGCTCACTCGATGTCGCTCAACCCTCGTGTATCACACTTTGCACTAATTGGCTTTTGAGTGCTCAAAGTCCTATTCACTCTTGCCTTTTTCTGCTCAAGTAGTGAATGTCAAAATTGCTAGCAAACTTAAGTCCCAAAGTTTCACAACAAGTTCCAACCGTCTTCGGGGTGGAGTGGAAGTTGTGTATTCACAAGGACGGGCAGTTAAAAGCAAACGGACTTGAGCTAAACAATTCACAATGAAAGTAATAAAAGCACGAAACAATTGGCATGAAAGAAAGTTAAGCACACAAAGAAAATAGAATTAAACTCAATATGAACTAATATCAAGTTAATCTAGTTTAAAGTTAACAAACAAGGAGAGAAAGCTTAACAACTGGACAGAAAAAGTACTGAACTTCTGAAAACCAAACCGACCCAAGCTGGTGCTGAAGTAACTGTAGCACTGCAGAAATTTAAGCTATCAGGCAGATTCAGGAATTGTGCAAATTTCAGCTAATTCTGCTGCAGGTGCTGCTGTGAAGAAATGCAGAAATCTGCAGATTTTGGCTGTTAAAGCCACTGCTCAAAACTGATCAAGAAACACAGCTGAACACTGCACAACTGATGCCCAAACAGTGCAGAAATAGGGGACAAACTGCAGATTTTCAAGGCTGTTTCAACAGCTTCCACTAGCAGCTCAAACTGTGCACAACTGGGAGCTCAAAAGAAAAAAGGGCAACCCGGTGCACTAAGCTCCCGCTATGCAAGGGGTCCGAAGCACGCAGTCTTACCCTGCAAACTGGGAGCTCAAAATGTGCAGAAAATACTGACAAACTACTGCTCAAACTGATCACAACACAGCTGAACTTTGGCTAAAGCAAAACAGTCAACCAAGCAAATTGTTTCAGCAGGTTGTGCACACAGGAAACAGAAGAATGAGTTGCAACAGTCCCAAACATAATTCTAAATCTGGAGAGAACAAATGGTGCACAGCTGGTACAAACTGAGATCTTGCAGAACCAGTGGAAAAAACAAAACAATTGTGCAAGACTGGCTGCTAAATATAGCTGCAACTGAAGTTTTACACAACTGAAATCATAGGAATGTCACCAGAAGTCTTCTGAACTCCCAAACAATATTCAGCTCAGGATTTGCGTCAAGAATTCTCAATTCAGGAAACTAACTCAGTTCATACAATTTCAGAACAACAACTTAAATTCGAGCCGCTAACAGCTACTATCGACTAAAATGCATTCGATGACAGTCCCCAATTAACTTTGATCACAAGTAAGATCATATTCTCAACAAGCAGTCTATGATCGAACTCAGATTTCAATACGAAGATGCTACCAGCTCGAGTACTCAACTCAAATTCCTCAATCAATAACACTCAATGGATTAGGACTACAGTAGAATTAGAAGCTATTTTCAATTCCCAGAACTCAAAGATGAAATTCAGTTAATGAAGCTAAGTTTCAACTTAGAAGAGTCAAACCTGTTGCGTTGATTAGTCACGCAGAGAAGGGCGCAGGAATGAGGCGTAGACTACGCGGCTTCAAACTCAATCCCAGAAATTGTTCTCTGTTCTCCGATGTTCTTCGAGCTCGGCTCAAAATTTTCGGTTCAATCTCACTCAAAACTTCACCAAATGATTTCAAACTTGGATTCAACTTCTAAAGCACTCCAAGATCAAACTCCAGTTACCAATTTGAAGAAACACCCAGAAAATCAGAGAACCCTAGTCGTCGTCTTCGTCAAAAACTTGCTCGACAAACTTGAACCAAAATTTGTATATCCAGCTTCAATCGACCCTAATCTTCTGATTTAGATTCACAATGATGCTTCCAACTAGAATCTAGCACACATGAGCGAATTCGAATCCAAACTTCAGACCGGGAGCAAATTCCCCCAATTTCGCTTCTGCTGTTCTCGTCCTAGGGTTCAGAAGCTCCAACCGAGCTTCAATTCAAACCAAAATCAGTAATTACTCACTCTAAGACTCGATCGATACTCGAGTTTTTCAGAAGTTTCAGATTTTTGGAAGGTATTTCGAACAAGAACGTAAGAACAGTAAGCGGATGAAAAGTATCCCCAAATTTTTTTTAATTAATTTTTCTTTATTTCCAGATTTTGATGATAATCAAAACAAAGCAAGGATTGCTAGAACAATGCAAAACCTCCGCTCTCATAGCAAGATGATACTAACTATGAATGAAAATACGGATAGCAAAACACGCGCAATAAAAAATAAGAACTAGACCTATAATTGATTGAAAAATCAAGAACCAATTCGGATATGAAGCCTAATTACCTGTAGGAACTCAATCAACTCTAACCCCAAGTTATGAAAATAAGAGCTACACCTACTATTGATTGCAAGAACAAAAAACAATTAGTATATGAAGCCTAATTACCCTTAGGAACTCGATCAGTTGTAACCCTAAGCTATGAAAAACCTCAAGAGATTGGCAACTCTTGAAAATCCGGATAAAATAATTAAGCAATTAAGCATTCGCTACTAATTGCTCACCAATTAAGACTAATTTAGCGCTAACGAAAGCATAAATAAAGCAATAAAGAAATTAAATGCATAAAAATAAATGCATTAATTAAAAGATAAGGATAGAGTGTGAGACTTACATGTCTTCAAGTTTATCATTCATCAAGTCTACCAAAAATAAAAGCCTTAAGGGCTATTTATACTAGAGTGGGTATTTGACTACAAATGATCCAAATACCCCTAAGCTAATTCTAAGAAGCTTAGTCAATTATTATAAGTATAGCCTTCTTGATCTTGACTCCTTTAAAGCACTTTAATGCTATGATGTTGACTTGGAAATTGTTAGGCATGCTCATCCGGCATGTATCAGATATTGTGTACAGTGTGGGGTTGTGACAAGATTCAAGTTCAAAAGAATCTCACTTGAAAGTTGTCAAAAGAATCTTGAGAGATCTTATGGATACTCAAGACCTAGTTTTTTGGTACCTAACTAGAGACTCCTTCGAATTGATTGGATATGCAAATGCTGACTATGGTGGATACTTGGTGGATAGGAAGAGCACATCATGGATGGCTCATTTTCTTGGGTTATGTTTAATCTGATGGGCATAAAAGACAGAAAATTCAATGGCTCTATCAACTGCTGAAACTGAGTATATAGCAGTTGCATCATGTTGTGCTTAGCTATTGTAGATTAAGCAATAAATATAAGACTATGGGGTGATTATTGAAAGGGTTCCCATATTTTGTGACAATACAAGTGCTATAAACATGGCCAAGAACCAAGTTCACCACAAGAGAACTAAACTTATTGATGTGAAGCACTACTTTTTAAGAAATAATATTAAGAAAAGTCATATCTCTATGGAGTTTTGCAAGGCAGAGGAGCAGATTGCTGACATATTAACCAAAGCTTTGAGCAGGAATCACTTTGAAAGAAATCGCTTGGAGCTTGGTTTGATCAAAATGGATTAGGACATTCTTGACTTCCCTCAATAATTGGCTATATCTTAATGATTTGTTTAGTGAGTAAATATGTAGGATAATGTTTAAATCAGTCTTATACTATGACAGGTATGCATGCTATGACATTGGTTTTAGGGCATGGATGCGTAATCTAATGACGAGCCTAGACAAGCAAAGTTCTCTCAGCCAAGATTAAAGAAATTATTCAAGAAACCAGTTTGTGTGACACTCAGGTATGTACCTCCTTTACAAGAGATTGTTGCACTTAACAGTTAAACGGCCACATTATTAAAACCAGCTTTCCACTCACCTTGCTTGTATTCTATAGCCCATTCCCTCTAATCCTATGAAATTAAAAGTGGACCAGGTTCCAAAATAAATATTGTTATTGATATTTGTATTGACTTGGTATCCGGCACTCAGCCCATATCTATTCCATTGTACCGCATGGCTCCAGTAGAGTGAAAGGAATTAAAGGAACAATTATAGGTATTACTAGATAAAGGTTTCATCAATCCGAGTATTTTACTTTAGGGTGCTCCAGTTTTATTTTTGAAGACGAAGGACGACTCCATGAGGATGTGAATTGACTACAAGCATTTGAACAAGGTTACTATCAAGAACAAGCATCCACTGTCGCGTATTGATGATTTATTGGATTAGATTTAGGGTGCTCTAGTATTCTCCATGATTGAATCGAGATTGGAGTACCATCAATTGAAGATCAAGGCTTCAAATATTCCTAAGACGGCTTTCAGGACCCGTTATGGACATTATGAGTTCTTGGTAATATCTTTTGAGCTGACCAATGCCCTAGCAGCTTTCATGCACTTGATGAACAACGTGTTTCAGCCACCCGGATTCCATCGCTATTGTGTTCATTAACAATATATTAGTGTTCCCTCGCAGCTGATAAGAGCATGAGTAGCACTTGAGGATTGACAAGTGTGCCCTATTCAGGTGGTCTGACAAGTGTGAGGAGAGCTTTTAGAAGCTCAAGAGAACCTTGACTTCAGCTCCAGTTCTTGTTTTGCTTTCAACATCAGGTACATATACAGTCGACTGTGATGCTTCACGGGTTAGCATTAGGTGTGTATTGATGCAGGATGGTAGGGTGATTGCTTATGCTTCCCATTAGTTTATTCCCCATTATAAGAACTACCTAGTGCATGATTTGGAATTTGCAGCTATTGTTCACACACTCAAGATTTGGAGGCACTATCTTATGGCGTGTCTTGTGAAGTGTACATGGATCACTGGAGTCTTCAACACCTATTCAAGTAGAAGGATTTGAACTTAAGGAAATGGAGGTGGTTAGAGATACTAAAGGACTATAATATCACCATTCTTTATCATCATAGGAAGGCCAATGTGGTGGCCAATTCTTTGAGTAGGAAGGTAGAGAGCATTGGGAATCTTGCTTTCATTCTAGTTAGGGAGAGACCGTTAGCTTTGGATGTTCAGGCTTTGGCCTACAGGGTCGCAAGGTTGGATATTTTGGAGCCTAACAGGTTCTTGTTTGTGTTGTATCATGGTCGTCTTAGTCTGAGCACATCAAGGCACATCAGTATGATGATCGCCACTTACTTGTCCTTAAGGACACGCTGCAGCACGGTGAAGCCAATGAGGTGACTATTAGCGATGGTGGGGTATTAAGGCTTCAAGGCTGGATTTGTGTGCCTAATGTGGATGGGTTGTGAGAGCTGATTCTTGAGGAGGCCGACAGTTTGTGGTATTACATTCCTTCGGGTTCCGCAAAAATGTACCATGATATGAAGCAACATTACTGGTGGAGAAGGATGAAGAAAGATATTGTTGAGCATGTGGCACGTTGTTTGAACTGTTAGTAGGTTATGTATGAGCATTTAAGACCTGTTAGTGTGGTTTAGAGGCTAGATATACTGGAGTGGAAGTGGGAGCGTATCACTATACATTTTTTGGTTTGGTTGCCATGAACCTTGAGGAGATTTGATGTTGTGCGGGTCATTGTAGACAGACTGACCAAGTCTGCACATTTTATTCTAGTCATGACTACCTACACTTTAGAGCAGTTTACTCGAATTTATCTTAGAGAGATTAGTCGCCTGCATGGCGTGCCTGTGTCTATTATCTTGGATCGAGGCACTGAATTTACGTCGCGTTTTCGAGAGCTGTGTAGCATGAGTTGGGAATACAGGTCAAGCTGAGTACGACATTTCATCCCCAGATGGACGGACAACTCGAGCGTACTACTCAGATTTTGGAGGACATGTTGTGAGCTTGTGTCATTGATTTTAGGGGTCAGTACGCTAGCAGAGTTCGCCTACAACAACAGTTTTCAGTCGAGCATCCAAATGACTCTTTATGAGGCCTTATATGGGAGGCGATTTCATTCTCCGGTTGGTTGGTTTGAGCCTGGGGACGCTAGGTTGTTGGCACTTATTTGGTTCGTGATGCTTTGGAGAAGGTGAAATTGATTCAGGAGCGGCTTTGTACAGTGCAGTCTAGGAAAAAGAGTTATGCTGATAGGAAGGCTCGTGATGTGTCATTCATGGTGGGTAAGAGCGTCCTACTCATAGTTTTGCCCATGAAGGGTGTGATGAGGTTTGAGAAGAGGGGCAAATTCATCCCTCTATATATTGGTCCTTTTGAGGTTCTAGAGAGAGTCGGTGAGGTGGCCTACATACTTGCTTTACCACCCAGCTTATCGGGATAATTCCATGCTCCGGGAGTATGATGGTGATCCATCACATGTGTTAGATTTTAGCTCGATGCAGTTGGATAAGGATTTGACTTCTATTGAGGAGCCATTTTGGACAGGCAGGTCCGAAAGTTGAGGTCGAAGAACATTGCATCGGTGAAGGTTCAGTAGAGAGATCAACTGATCGAGGAGGTGACTTAGGAGATCGAGCATGATATGCGGAGAAAATATCCTCATCTTTTTGGCACTTTAAGTATGTTTCTATACTCGTTCAAGGATGAACATTGTTTAAGAGGGGGAGAATGTAACGACCCATCTGGTTGTTTTGTGTATTTGAGCCCCGTTCCCCTATTTCATGCTTCCTGTGTGCTTATTTGTGGTTATGTGACTTGTGGGGATGATTGGTTTAGTTTCAGGGAAATTTTGGATTGAATTGGAACACTTAGTTCCTAGTTTGGAAGCTTAAGTTTGAAGTATCGACAAAATTTGACTTCTGTGTATTTGAACTCGGATCAAAATTTTAATAGTTCCATTAAGTCCAGATGGTGATTTTGACCTTAGGTGTTTATACATATTTGGTTTTAGAGGTTCCTAGGTTGATTTGACTCTAATTGGCGAAAGTTGGCAATTCGAAGGTTTAGAAGTTCATAGGTTTGACCTATAGTTGATTTTGTGGTTGTCGATGTCCGTTTGGGATTCTGAGCTTTGGAATAGGTTTTATGGTGATTTATGACTTGTGTATAAAATTTTAGGTCATTCCGAGTTGTTTAGGCATGTTCGGTGTAAGCTTGGAAGTTGGAAATTTGAAATAGTTCATTGAGCTTGAATTGGTGTGTGATTCGTGGCTGTAATGTTATTTTATGTCATTTGAGGCCTTGAGTAGGTCCCTGTTATATTTTTCTATTGGTTGGTGTTATTGGATGAAGTCCCGGGGGTGTGGGGTGTGTTTCGAGTGGGTTTCCCACCATTCTTGTTTTGGATCAGATGTCTTCTTGTGTTCTAGTGTTCATCAGGATCGCGGAGAGTGTTTTAGAGGATGGTGATGTTTGCTCCTCGCGTTCGCGTTGGGTGTGAGCATAGGGAGTAGTGGCCTTCCCGTTAGTAGCATGGATGTCGCGTTAGCATAGAAAGGAAGGAGGATGGGTTCGTCAGGTTTTTAGCCTTCACGTTTGCGTGTGAGGGACTGCGTTCGCATATGCTCAATAGTGGTAGGCATGGTGTTCGCGACTAGGACCATGCGTTTGCTTAGAAGGGGCAGAATCTGGGCAAGATCTTGGCCTTCGCAATTGCGAAGTAGGTCCCGCGATCGCGAAGGGTATCAATGTGCAAATACTTAAGAATTCTATTTCAAGGGTTTGAGTTATTTTATCGTATTTTGAGATTGAGAACTCGGGTTTGGGTGATGTTTCAAGGGATTTTCACGATTTAGATTGGGTAAGTTTTTTTGACTCAGATTTGGTTATTATTCATGACTCCATCCTTTGAATTATGAATCTAAGTGAAGAAAATTAGGGATATTTGTAAAACTTTGCTAAAATAAAAAATAGGGATTTGAACTCCGATTTGGAGTCGGATTTAGATGAAACTTATATAGTTGGAATCGTATTCGAATGGGTGTTCGGAGTTTGTGATTTTGTCGGGTTCCAAGAGGCAGGCGTGGGTTGACTTTTTTGGTTGACCTTTTTGATTTTTAGTAAAGATCCGAGATTTATTAATTAGAATCGATTTCAATAGTTGTGTTTGATATTATTGAGTTATTTTCATGGCTAGATTTGACCCGTTCGAAGGCCGATTCTAGTGACAAGGACTTTTAGAGTATTGATTTGGCTTATTTGAGGTAAGTATCTTGCCTAACCTTGCAGGGGGAATACCAATTTGAATTTGGCCTTAATTGCTTAATTGTGTTATGTGAAAAGCAACGTGTACACGAGGTGACAAGATGTTCACGGGTGCTATGTCTGGTGTATGACCGAATTAGGTCGTAGGCTATTGAAAGCCTTAATTTGATAATGAACTTTGTGTGAAGGATGCTTAAACCACTTTGTGAATACATGATCATGATCACTACATTGACTTAGCCATAATCATGCTTTGTTGTGGAATACCCCTCCGCACTTTTATGTTATTGTTATATCCTTGTGCACTTTATTGATAAGATGTGAACTTATATCTTGATGAAACTTTACTATTATTGTTTTGTGATATTATGGCACATGTGAACATGTTGAGCGGATTGGTTGGGGGCGTCAGCACGAGGTCTTTGCCGTGCGATTGTGTCTATTATTGTGCACGTAGAGAGAAATAAGGGTGGATTTTTCCGAGTTTCCCACGTGGCAAAATAAGAGTGGCGATATGCACATGTGGCAAATAAGGGAGGCATTTCATTGTTATGTGCACATGCGACAAAATAAGGGTGGCATTGCTGATGATGTTATGTGATATTTTGGGGTGTCTTTCTTGATGTTGTTTTTGGGTTGAAACGAGGTTGATATTTTGATTACATATTTATTTCTTAAAATTTTCCGTCTTGTACTTTTATGAGTTATTGGTTGAATTTGACATGCTATCATATGCCTCACTCCTATTTGACGTTTTGTTGACAAAGATGAGTTTTACTATATTGAGTTGTTATCACACGCTCTATGAGGTTGTTGATATTGTCTTCGTTATATATTCTTTTTCTTTTGATATATTGCACATGTTATTTAACGGTGAGTATCACATGGCTTGAACCTCGTCACTACTTTATGGAGGTTAGTCTTGATACTTACTAGGTGCCGATTATGGTGTACTCATACTATGCTTCTACACATTTTTGTGTAGATCGAGGTACTTTGAATCGGGCAGATTGCTACAGAGGCGTTTTTGCGCTTATTGGAGACTTCAAGGTATTCCTGTTGTTCCGTTTGCAGACCTTGGAGTCCCCTCTTTACTTTATTTCTACTATTTATGTATTTCAGAAAATATTGTACTCTTCGAGATTTGATGTGTATTCTGTTTAGAGCTTATGACTCAATATTATCGGGTTTTAGGAAGTTTATTAGTGTGTGTATGTTTGGCAGTATTATTATATTTCATAGTTTTTGTTAACTTGAAATTGTTATATCTTTATTGTCATAGATATGTGATAGTCTTACCTAGTCTTAGAGACTAGGTACCATCATGACCCCTATGGTAGGATTTGGATCGTGACAAGTTGGTATCAGAGCCCTAGGTTCATAGGTTCTACGAGTCATGAGCAAGTTTATTAGAGGCTTGCGGATCGGTATGGAGATATCTGTATTTATCTTCAAGAGGCTACATATTTATTAGAAAAATTTCACTTCATTCATTCCTTATCATGCGAATTTATAGATTTTCGAGTATGAGCTTTTGTCTTTCTATTCTCTCACAAATGGTGAGAACACAAGCTTCAGTTACTGATGATGCTGCCCTTAGGGCTGGTGTTGCTATAGGCCGGGGCAAAGGCAGAGGCGGAGCATGCGCCCCAGTTAGGAGCTGTGGTAGGGCGGCGACTGAGGAGCCACTAGTAGCTCCAATTGGGGGGTGGAACCCCAGACGCCTATTGCTATACCTAGAATTGGGAAGACCTTTAAACGCTCTCTAAGCATGTTTGGGACTTTGGCTCAGGCAATTTTGATTCCAGTTGCACTAGCTACTTCACAGGATGGGGGAGGAGCTCAGACTCCCACTGCCCGTACTTCAGAGCCGCGGGCTTATGTTGATCAGGCTCCGGATGATATATCGGGGCAGCCAGTGATTGTGGTTCAGCCCGAGGTTGAGCCAGTTTCGTCAGTTGAGGAGCAGAAGAGGTTAGAGAGGTTCTAGAGGTATTATCATCCTTATTTTAGTGGGGGGTCTTCTGAGGATGAACATAGTTTCTTGGATCAGTGTCACCGCATTCTGCGTGCTATGGGTTTGGTAGAGTTGAGCGAGACCAAACTTACTACTTTTCAGCTGACGGGGGCGGCATATAGATGGTGGAAGACTTATGAGGTGAGTAGGCCAGCTGGCGTAGCACCACTTACATGCTCCCAATTTTTTTGGTCTTTTTTTGAGAGAGTTAATTCCACAAACCCGTAGGGATGAGTTGCGCTGCGAGTTCGAGCAGTTGCGCCAAGGGAGTATGACTGTGTCCGATTATGCTATGAGGTTTACAAAATAATCTCGTCATGCACCTACCTTGGTTTCCATGTGATAGAGAGAGTCAATAGATTTATTGAGGGACTCGCCTACAGCCTCAGATTTGGGATGGCATAGGAGTTGGAGACTGAGACTCTATTCCATCTATTTGTGGAGATTGTTAGGAGGTTAGAGCGTTGATGCAGGTCAACCTGATCATGATACGTTTAAACCTTCAAGACCATTCACGAGAAGTCAAACTAAAGAGCTTCATGATGCACATTTCATGGTCAACAAAAACCAAGTGTTTGGCGTGTGATGTTTGTTACTGTATTGAGATTATTGTGTAGTTATGGAAGACATTAATTCTTACTTGTTTTGGAGTCCTGCATGACTACTTCTTAAACTTAGCCAAACTGTGGCCTTTTTGTTAGTTATTTGTTTCCTAGTTGATTTAGGTAATAGTTATTCTTTTCCTATTCGAGTTAGGTAAAGGCTCATTCTATATAAGCCTAAACAATTCATTATTTTTGGGACTTTTACATCAATTTTACAAGAAATTTTCGGCCAAGCCTTTGTGCTTCCAACGTGTGACTTTAACTTGTCCAGTTTTGGTGTGATTCAAAATTGAACTTGTTCCTTTGTTTGATCGAACAGTTTGCAAGACCATTGTTGTCTTGAGAGTAGTTCGTATAGTATAGGTACTCCGTGACTTCATCAAGAAGGTAAGTAGACTAGTTCCTACTTGTTGTCTTCATAGTTCATTGAGCATCTTGCTTCTATCTTTTGTTTTCTTTTTTCCCCTTTTTATATTGCATCAGTTGGTATCAGAGCTTGGAACGGGTTTGTTTCTACAATCCCAATCCTGTTCTTCGTGCCTTAGTTTAGGTTCTTTCGTTAATTTCATTTTGATTAAAAAAAAACTTGACAAAAAAAAAAAGAAGAAAGAAAAACCA
>MCJB01045704.1:103838-116197 GCA_002018475.1 Nicotiana obtusifolia
GGGGGGATAGGGAGGCTAAGAAGCCTCGTGGTTTTGGAGGATTTGGGGCTCCTACTCTGGGGGCAAGCTCCATCATTGCAAAGTTCATATCAGTCGACCAATTCAGTTTGCACTTCAGGTTATCCACAGTGCTCCAGCTAGCCAGGGACCCCAGGGCACTCATAATGGACAACCATCTTTTAGTTCACCTTCTGCACGGGGTCCCTACAGCGGTTATTCTAGTCATCCAGGGCAAACTCGGTACCAGCAGCCACGCCCGCTGAGGGGTTATTTTCAGTGTGGTGATACTACGCACGTCATGAGAGATTGTCCCAGACTTTGGAGGAGTGGACCTCATTAAGGTACTCAGGCTATGGTTTCTGCTCCAGTTGCTACACCACCTGCACGACCAGTTAGAGGGGAGGACAAGTGGGTAGAGGGCGTCCTAGAGTGGGAGGCCAGGTCCGTTGTTATGCTTTCCCTGGCAGGCTTGAGGCCGTTGCATCATATGCTGTCATTATAGGTATTGTTCCAGTTTGTCATAGAGATGCGTTAGTTTTATTTGATTTGGGTTCCACTTATTCGTATGTGTCATCCTATTTTGCTTTATATTTTAATATATCTCGTGATTCTCTGGATACTCCTATTCATGTGTCTACGCTCGTTAGGGATTATATTGTGATGGATCGTGTCTATCATTCTTGTTTGGTCATTATTGGGGCTACAAGACTAGGGTTGATCTTTTGTTGCTTAATATGGTGGAGATTTTGATGTGATTTTTGATATGGATTAGCTATCTCCATATCATGCTATTCTTGATTGTCACGCTAAGATCATGACATTGGCTATGCCGGGGTTGCCGAGATAGGAGTGGAGAGGTTCTTTGGCAAAATTTGACGAGCTCAGAACACACACCTAAATTATGCTCGTTAATCAAATATAGTATAGTATAATATAGTATCCACAGGGGTTGGAGTTAAACAATATTATTATAGTCTCTAGCTTGATTGCTATCCAAGATGATAAACAGTTGAGATTTACATGATTAATACTAAATTAACTGAGAATCTAAAGCTACTAACGATTACTGAATAAAGATAAGCAAGGAAGTTATCAATGGGAGAAAATAGGGGTTGACAGGATAGGTGCAAGATAATTATTTGGGATCAAATTCTAGATAATTCATTTCTAATATTCAAGTGAGTCTCTCGAATTCACTCAATTATTAGTTTAAACATTCAGCAAAAGCTCCTCTCTCAATTAAGTCTTAACCTCACAAGATGAACCAATTTAAGCACGTGAAGATATGCAAGCATGCGTAGTAGTTTGGTCTTTAGGAAAACCTCTTTCGATTATTCTCCTAACTAGGTTTAATCAATGATTCAACTAGCCTAATTTGATTACTAAGAAGAATTAATGAACTCAACCAACAATATAATGCAAATATATCACAAGTTATGCCTCTCTCGATTACATGAACAAGGGAAAATAGATGCAACAATTAAATCATCCAAAATCGATTCAATACATAAACTAGAGTTGTAATCCACAAACAATCATCAATGCACCAAAACCATCAAATCCTAAAGAGAACTACTCCATAAATATGGGGAAATTCATCACAAATAAAATTAAAGTAGAGGAAAACATAAATTCGATCCAAACTCGGGTCTTGAGTGAGGAAGGAATGATGAAATCCTTGTGCTCGTGTTCTTCCAACTACTCCTTAGCCTCCTTAGGTTGAATATGTGTCAAAAGACCAGGAAATAATGTTTTTCCATGTATTTATACCAAGTAGGGTCAGGCCCAGACAAAATCACCTTCTCTTAGCTGAAATAGGATTTTCACTATGTAAAATTTGCACAGGCGAGCCTCCTGGAGAGACGCGCCATGCGGGAATTAGTGGGGAAATCCAAAGAGTTGGTTCTAACAGGCAACAGAGAAATAGGCAGCCGCAGCGCCCCACACGCCGCAACAAGGGACTTTTCTTAGAGTATAGATTTTTTGTGCGTTTTGACATCCAGACTTGGTCCTCAACCCTCGGCTTAATTTTACTCAGACTTCAAAGCTCCAAATCACTCGAATTCATTCCAAAACATCTACATCACTCAGAATCCCTCCTACATGGCATTAAAAAAAACACAATTAGTGCAAAACACTATCAGTTAAAGCTCAATCATGAATAAAGTGCAGTAAATTAGAGTGCAATAAGCGACTAAAATACGCAATTATAGCCTACCATCAACACCCCTCACTTAAACCATTGCTTGTCCTCGATCAATCAAACTACACTTCTCATAGAACACGACCTTTTAAACAACTGTCATAACTCATCACACCAAGAATATCTGAAATAGATTAAGCACAATACAGTAACATCCTCGCTTCAAGATTTGACTCACAAGCACCACACATTATTTATAACCCGCTCACTTACTCTAACATAGAGGTCAACGGTATTACCTTTTCTTCATGAATCAAGTGCCCTCACGCAACGATAGAGAGTAGTTCCACAGATAATAAAATTTAAGAACAATTAGGACTTCAAGATAAAAAACATTCGCTCAGTCTCAGAAACAACATTCATATGCCACAAAAGACGTACCATAGGCTTGCCCGTAGTGTACTACTCTACTAATTGAGCTTATTCAGTCAAGGATCAAGTAGGACATTAATTGGTTATGTAGGTTGCGGGATGGGTAGGATACATTTAGATATAAGAGTGACTACACCTCCCTAAGCACTTTAATACATACAATTTATTGTTCAAAACCCCACACTTATGTCAAACCATAACTCCACCTTCACATCAATATACATTAATTCCCTACTTCTTTAAGAATAATTACATCAAGATCACCACTATCAAAGAATAATTTTCACATCAATACACTATTTTTTTCTTTTCTTTTTCAATTCAATAGGCTTTTACTTTTTTTAATACAGTGTACCTTTCTCCTTATTTCATTAGTTCCACTCAAAAGCCAAACCAACCACCCCACACTTCAACTACTACAAAGTTCATAGCAAATTTAAGTGCTCACGAGAGGTATAAGGTTCAAATAGATGGGCAATTCAAACAAATGGGTAAGGTTGCCAAAGGAAACAGGATTACAGGCTCAACGGGGTTAACTATGATACATAACAATTAGGTGGGTAAAAGCATATAACTGGCTCAACAAAGAAATGCCTATATCATTTCCAAGACTGAACAAGACTACTATTTCGCTTTGCAAACATACAGAGCAAGTTCTAGACATCAAATGCAATGCACAGAATAAGACGATACCTCACACCCACATGGCACATGACTCACTCAGGATCAGACTATCAAGACACTCTAGTCAAAGCAGTTAAGCAAAGTTAAAATCATACACTTTAAGGTACTTATACAAGAGTCAAAAACTGAGCCTAACCATCACAACTAAAACACTTACTATTCTCAAGGAATAATAAATTCAAGAGATATTGCCTTCAATTCAACTCATAGCGCAAGGTTTTCTACTACTCAAAAAAATAAAAACTAACTACACCCGGTTCAAACAAAACCCTTAGAAAAGAACTGCGGCACAAAAAAAAACCAAGGGGGAATTAATACACTACCTAACAAGAGAAAATCTTTTTATCTTTTTTATTTCGACTTTAACTCCCTTAAAAAACTTGTTGATGATATCCATCGTCGGAAAAAATCAAATTTTTTTCAATTTTTATGGATTTTTTCAGTTTTTCAACTACTACAACTAACCAAACTAACACATACATACAACATACAAATATCCCCCACCACACACATTAATTTGTGGCATGTCCCTATGGCACACACTTAAAAATCATAAGGTAAAGGAAACTTCCCTGAATCTCTCTCGGGGTCTGAGTCGATGTCGGGCTCTATTCCTCGCCTTCGGACTAATGCGCACATCCATTTCAAGCTTTTTCTCAGCCTTCTTGGGCTACATCCCACACTTATCTTTCTCACTCAGTGCAGCCTTCTCTTTTGAGCCCTTCACTTTCCACTCAACACTCGCAACTGTTTTTTCCTTTGTACCCCCTTTTCTACATTCATATCAAAAGTCACTGTCTTATCACCCACTCTAAGCATGAGTTTCCTCTCGTGTATATCCAATTTTGCTCCACCCATTGCTAAGAATGGTCTTCCTAGGATGACAGGGACCTCCTTGTCTTCCTCCATTTTCACCACTATAAAATCCATAGGAAATACGAATTTATCCACCCGAACTAACTCATCTTCCACTATCCCCTCGAGTATCAAAGTCATTTGGTCTGCCAGCTGCAAGGATATTAGTGCAGACCTTATCTCCCGATCTCTTTCTCTAGATTCCTGTAAATAGATAGAGGCATTAAATTAATTGAGGCACCAAAATTACATAATGATTTATCAATATTAATAGAGCCTAAAGAGCAAGGTATAGTAAAACTCCCTGGATCTCCACACTTTTGTTGGAGTTTATATGCAATATTGCGCTGCAATGCTCTGTGAGCTTGATCACTGAGGTCTCCTTGATTTTCCTCTTCTTCGTAAGGATCTCCTTCAAGAATTTGGCATAGACAGGCATTTGTGAGAGCACTTCTGTGAATGACAAATTTACATGAACCTGTTTCAGCATATCCAGAAATCTCGAAAACTGCTTGTCCAGCTTTTCTCTATCTTTCTTTTGAGGGAAGGGTAAAACATGCATATACTCGCTCTCCTAAAGTTCCTCCCTTCTTGATTTTTGTTCCTTCTTCGTCTTCTCAGTTTTCATCGGGCCTTTCTTCTTTATATCAACAACACTCTTCAGCTGCTCCCCACTTTCTTTTTCAAGTATCACATTATCTTGGATTGGGGTGGGGTCGTTCAACACTAGCCCACTTCTCAAGGTTACAACATTCATTGTTTCTTTAGGATTCTTTTCAGTGTCAGCAGGGAGATCGCCTGGAACCCTCTCAGATGATATTGTTGCAATTTGTCCCACATGTCTCTCTATGTTTCAAGGAGTAGTTCCCAATACTTTGATAGTTTCTCCACGAGCGTCCAGGCTGAATGGGCTGTTGAGGCTGAAATTGCTGCCTCTGCTGATTTTGGCATGCTGGAGCTCCTTGTGGTCTAGAGTTATTTTGTGGCCAAGCATTTGCAGTACCTCCAGGTGAACTCTATGAAAAACTGGGGTGCGTCTGACCCATTGCATCGAAATTGTAGTTCCCCGCAGCATTTACTTCCTCAATTGAGGCTTGGCACTCACGAGTAGGGTGTCCTCTTCCACTTATATGACAAGCTGTGTGAGGCTCACTTTGTATTGAGGCTACGATCAGCATCCGTATTTCCTTAGCCGTAGCATCAAGTTGTACCTGCACAGATGTGTTAGCATCAACCTGGTGAACACTAGTTGATCTTCGTCTTTCCGCACTCTCAGAGGACCACTGATTAGCATCTTCAGATAACTTATCAAGAATTGTAACTATCTCCTCTGGAGGCCCATTGATGTGAGGCCGGTGTCAATCCATCCCAAATGTCTTGGAGTTGCATCTAGAGTTCAATTCCGCTATGTTGACACTTTCGAACAATCTCCTTAAACATCTCCCACGCTTCAAAAACAGTTTCCGTATCTTTCTGGCAGAAGTTATGGATTTCTCTTCTAAATTTACCCTAGCTTAAGAGAAATATTTATCAAGGAATTTTTTGGTCATCTCCTCCCAAGTTCTAATTGATCCCGTGGGCAAGATTCGAAGCCACTATTTTGCATTATCTGTGAGTGTGATGGGGAATGCCCTTAAATACACTGCATCTTGTGACACACCATTATAATGAAAGGTGTTCATAATCTCCTACAAGTCCATTAGATGTGTATTTGGATCTTCTTTTGGCTTCCCTCTGAAACACAACGATTCTGAAGGGTTTGAAGCAGCCATTGTTTTAACTCAAAATATTTTGCTGCAATTGGAGATGGTCTCACACTTGATAATCCTTGGTTGTAAACCAGTCTACCATAATCGCCAAGTGGTCTCCCAAGCATGCGAGCTATATCTCTGAACTAGTATGCACCAAAGGGTTGATTTTGAGCAATTCTATGACCCCTCTCTTCTTCATAGATAATCTGTGCATCTCTAATAGTTGCTTCCTCAGCATCCCGTGCAGCTTGTTCTCTTCGTTGGGCTGCTTCTCCCGCAGCCAAATCTACATTATCCTCATCATTTCCAGCCATAATTTCTTTGGTTGAGGATTGCCCAACCTTTTCTACCATCTCGGTGAGATTTCTCTCCTTCCTCAACTGTTGTAGTTGTTTTTCTATCTTTGGCTTATATGGTAGCACTTCTTTAGCAGAAGCACTAGCCATACACCAACCTCAACCTATAACCTGCCCACAGTCAAAGAACTCCAAACGTAAAACGGAAAAAAATAAAAATAAAAAGAAAAAAATCCTGAATTAGCACTACAAACTATTTCAAACACTATTGATTGCCAATCCCCAGCAACGGCGCCAAAATTTGACGAGCTCAATACACGCACCTAAATTATGAGGGATTGGAGTTAAATAGTATTGTCCTAGTCTCTAGCTTGATTGCTATCCAAGATGATCAACAATTGAGATTTATGTGATTAATATTAAAATTAACTAAGAATCTAAAGCTATTGACTAATGACTATCAAACAAAGATAAGCAAGGAAATTATCAATGAGAGAAAATAGGGGTTGATAGGATAGGTGCAAGATAATTGTTTGGGATCTAACTTTAGATAATTCACTTCTAATATTCAAGTGATTCTCTCGAATTCACTCAATTATTAGTTCAAACGTTCAGCAAAATCTCCTCTCTCGATTAAGTCTTAACCTCACAAGATGAACCAATTTAAGCACGTGAAGATATGCAAGAATGCGTAGTGGTTTGGTCTTTAGGAAAACCTCTTTCGATTATTCTCCTAACTAGGTTTAATCAATGATTCAACTAGCCTAATTTGATTACTAAGAAGAATTAATGAACTCAACCAACAATATAATACAAAGATATCACAAGTTATGCCTCTCTCGATTACATGAACAAGGGAAAATAGATGCAACAATTAAATCATCCAAAATCGATTCAATACATAAAACTAGAGTTATAATCCACAAACAATCATCAATGCACCAAATCCATCAAACCCTAAAGAGAAATACTCCATAAATATGGGGCAATTCATCACAAATAAAATTAAAGTAGAGGAAAACATAAATTCGATCCAAACTCGGGTCTTGAGTGAGGAAGGAATGATAAAATCCTTGTGCTCGTGTTCTTGCAATTCCTCCTTAGCCTCCTTAGGTTGAATATGTGTCAAAACACAAGGAAATAACGTTTTTCCATGTATTTATACCAAGTAGGGTCGGGCCCAGACAAAATCACCTTCTCTTAGCTGAAATAGGATTTTCACTCTGTAAAATTTGCACATGCGCGCCTCCTGGGGCGACGCGCCATGCGGGCATTAGTGCGGAAATCTAAAGAGTTTGTTCTGATAGGGAGCAAGAAATAGGCAGACGTAGCACCCCACGCGCCGCAGCAATGGACTTTTCTTAGAGTACGGATTTTTTGTGCGTTTCGACGTCCAGACTTGGTCCTCGACCCCCGAACACAATCCCTACTTAATACCTTAGACTTTTACTCATACTTCAAAGCTCCAAATCACTTGAATTCATTACATAACATCTACAACACTCGGAATCACTCCTACAAGGCATAAAACACACAATTAGTTTAAAACACTATCAATGAAAGCTCAAACATGAATAAAGTGCAGTAAATTAGAGTGCAATAAGTGACTAAAATATGCAATTATAGCCTACCATCAGCCATGTACCTAGTAGAGTGGTTTCCTTTTTGAAAGCTCAGCAGATGGTTGAGAAGTAGTGCTTGGCGTACATAGCCCTTGTGAGGGATGTTAGTGCTGACACTCCATGGTTAAGTCAGTTCCGGTAGTCAGTGAGTTTCAAGATGTGTTCCCAGTAGACCTACTGGGCATGCTATCCCAATTTTGGTATTGACTTGATGCCTGGCACAAATCCTATATCTATTCTACCGTACGGCATGGCTCCAGCCGAGTTAAAGGAATTAAGGGAACAGTTGCAGGAATTGCTAGATAAAGGTTTTATTAGGCTGAGTGTTTCACCTTGGGGTGCTCCAGTTCTATTTGTTAAGAAGAAGGACGACTCCATGAGGATGTGCATTGTCTACAATTTAACAAGTTTACTATCAAGAACAAGTATGAAATACTGCATATTGATGATTTATTTGATCAACTATAGGGTGCTCAGGTATTCTCGAAGATTGACTTGAGATCGAGGGGCCATCAATTGATAATCAAGGCTTCAGATATTCCTAAGACGACTTTCAAGACCCTTTATAGGCATTATGAATTTTTGGTGATGTCTTTTGGGCAGACAAATGACCCAACAACTTTCATGCACTTGATGAACAAGGTGTTTCAACCTTATCTAGATTCCTACGTTATTGTGTTTATTGATAATATATTGGTGTACTCTCACAGCTGAGAGGAGCATGAGCAGCGCTTGAGGATCGTGCTCCAGACATTGAAGGAGAAGAAGCTATTTGCTATTCTCCGATTGCGACTTTTGGTTAGGCTCGATGGCATTCTTGGGCCACGTGGTGTCGAATGAGGGGATTAAGGTGGAATCAAAGAAGATTGAGGCAGTTCCGAGTTGGCACAAAACTTTTACCGCTACTAAGATCTAGAGTTTCCTTAGGTTTGATGGGTATTATTGCTGTTTCGTAGAGGGTTTCTCATCTATTGCAGCTCCATTGACCAAGTTGGCTCAGAAGGGTGCTCCATTCAGGTGGTCTGACGAGTGTGAGGATAGCTTTCAGAAGCTCAAGACTTCCCAACTTCAGCTCCAGTTCTGGTTTTACCTTCAGCATCGGGTTTATATACAGTCTACCGAGATGCTTCATGGGTTGGCATTGGGTGTGTAGTGATGCAGGATGGTAGGGTGATTGATTATGCTTCACGTTAGGATCCAAATGGAGAATATGATGAACACCACCAGCGTCATGGAGAAAGGTTCGGCCCCAAAAAAACCAAACCAAAATACAGTGCATGATTTGGAGTTACTAGCTATTGTTCCCGTGCTCAAGATTTAGAAACACTATCTTTATGGCGTGTCTTATTGTTATGACCCAAAGTCCCAACCCGTTATGATGGCGCCTAACACACTTCCTAGGAAAGTCATACATAACAAATAAAGAACCAAAAATAACAAAATTTATAGGAATAACATAAGTCTGAAATCTCAATATAACAACATACTGCTAATACAAGATAAATCCTCCCCAGATTCGGTAAATACATAGTGATGGCTCTTATACGGGAATAAAAATTTGAAGTGAATAAATATAATATTGTCTAAAATAAAGACAATACTACATAAGAAAAGAGACACCAAGACTGCGGGCAAGAATGCAACGCTACCTCGTCTCTCGAAAACTCATATCAACAAGCAAATCTTCTACTGATAACTGGTCGCAACACCTACAATTAAGTGCAGAGTGTAGTATGAGTACGACCGACCCAATGTACTCAATAAGTATCATAACTAACCTCGACGAGGTAAAAGAAGCAAGAATGATAAATGACACCTACTATAACCTGTACTGTTTCATAAATCCAACAAGTATAGAATAGTAACGCAATCAAGTATAAAGTATATAAGGAACTATCTCTGTGTGTGTGTATAATTTCTCAAGGACTTAGCTCGGTAGATAATACATCATATAAGGATGATATGCAAATGAATCAGGTAATTAACCACGGAAGTGGCAAGTAAAGATAAATGCAAATTCAAACAAACACTGGCCAGATTTTCCTCAACCCTTCCATATCCGTACCAAAACACTTATCAGTTTTCCTCAATATCCGTGTGTACGCCATCAAGAGAGAAACATGAGAGGGTGATCCTAGGGGGATGGATCCATATCCACACACTTCACGGACGACTCACGTTCTACACGGACCACTCACGTGCTGATAGTATCAACCGCACGGACAACTCACGTGTTGCTCGGATAATTCACGTGCTAATAATATCAATATCTAAATCCGCACGGACAACTCACGAGTTGCACGAACAACTCACGTACTAATAATATCAACCGCACAGATAATTCATGTGGCAACAATCACAATTCGCGTGGTCACAAGCTATCAGTCCAAATCATAACTCGCATGAAACAAATGTACGAGAATACATGTACATGATCAATGATTATCAAGTTTTATACTCGTAAACTGGTATAACTAACATGCTATAGTGTAGGCATGTGCAATATGTGCTATCATAGTTAAAACAGATAATTTCATCATGGAATAGCAGTTTACCAGGTTCATTCGGGAAAAATAACTTCAATGTATTCTCAAATGTGGTACAAATAGCTCACAGATGGGTACAAATAGGAGAAACATCTCAGCTTGAAGCTTAGCAATCAATTCATGGCATGTCGTAGCATAAGCACTACCCCGAGCATGTGAATAGTATCCCGGTGCACGTCTATGGTCTTGGCTACTATTCATCGGTGCACGCATATAAGCTTAGCCCCACACATATGCACCACTCTTAGCATGTAGCTATCACAATTAATTCAGGCAACTAGTGCCTCTACCAAGGTTATATAAGATACTTACCTCAAACAAGAGAAATCACTCCTCTAACAAGCTCTTCCCGCATGTATCAACCTCCTGACGACCCGAATCTAGCCAAGTTAACCTGATATAATCAATAAAAGCCACAGGAAGTGATTCCAAAAGACAAAGCTAAGATCTTTCATTCAAATCAAAAAGTCAACCCAAAAGGTCAACCTTAGGCTGCATCCCGAAACCCGTCAAAATACACAAATTCCAAACACCCATTCAATTGCAAGTCCAACCATACCAAAACTATCGAATTCCAACCATAAATCGACCATCAAATTCTCAAATTTCACTCTCCAACAACATAGTCCAAAATCCCCAAATTTCACCTCAAACACACATAAACTAGGTAGAAACCATCAATGGTAATCAATATCTAATACTAAAATTGAATAAACATCACTTACCTCTTCAATTGGGATGAGAAATACTTCAAAAATCACCTTAGACCGAGTTCCACAATCCAAAAATATGAAAACAATGAGACCCTTCAATTTTAATATCATGTCCAGCATTCCCCCACATGCGCTACATCTTCCCACTTCTATAGGGCCGTTTCTGCAGTCCAATCACGCATCTGTGCATTCCACTCAAATCCCGACCAACCACTTATGCGGTCAGCTGTCCGCATCTGCCGACGCACATCTGTGCAAAGTTTTCTGCTTCTGCCGTCAACCCCCCCCCCCTCCATCCTCACCTTCATTCCTGCGACCCAAAAGCCGCACCTGTGGCTCCTCATCCGCATATGTGGACTCAGGCCTGCCCAGCCTTCTTCGCTTTTGTGCTCCTTTAGCCGGATCTACAGTGTCGCATGTACGGCCAAACCCACTGCAGATGCAGTCACACCAGAAATTAGCTCCCTTTAGCAATTGCTTCAAGTCCAAAATGAGTCCAAATTCAACCCGAATCACACCTGAGGCCCCCTGGACCCCGTCCAGACATTCCAACAAGTCCTAAAACACAATACAAGCTCGCTCGAAGCTTCAATCACATCAAACAACACTAAAACCGCAAATCACTCTTCTATTTAAGCCTAATAAAACTATGAACTTCTAACTTCTAAAACTAATGCTGAATCACATCAACCAATTCCAAATGAGCTCAAGTTTTGAACACAAGTCATAAATGACACAACGGACCTACACCAATTCCCGAAACCAAAATCCGAACCCGATATCGACCAAGTCAACTCTCGGTCAAACCTCTCAACGTTCCAAACCTTCGACTTTCCAACTTTCGCAAAAAATCATCAAATCATCCTACGGACCGCCAAATCAATATCTAGACATACGCCTAAGTCCAAAATCACCATATGAAGCTATCGGAACCATCAAAACTATATTTCGGAGTCATCTTCACAAATGTCAAACTCTAGTCAACCCTTCCAACTTAAGCTTCCAACCTTAGGACTAAGTGTTCCAATTCACTCCGAAACATCCTTGAAACCAAGCCAACCACCCCGGAAAGTCACATAACTACAAATGAACATAGAAGAAGTAATAAATAGGGGAAAGGGCTATAATACATAAAACAATGAATCTGGTCATTACACTTGTGAAGTGTACATAGATCACTTCAGTCTTCAATATCTATTCAAGCAGAAGGATTTGAACTTGAGGCAATGGAGGTGGTTAGCCCAAAAGATAAACTAGGTGAGGCGTGGCTGGCACCTAGTGCCAAGTCTAGTCACATCCATTGCCTCAAGTTCAAAT
>MCJB01045704.1:122372-147925 GCA_002018475.1 Nicotiana obtusifolia
ATATATATATATATATATATATATATATATATATATATATATATATATATATATATATATATATATATATATATATAATGTGTGTGTGTGTTTGTATACATCTACAATGGCATAGTTGTGACTACATTATCCTGACGTTAGCTGCCCAACTGATAAGTGGTAACTGCCCGACTGACTTTAGCATGGTGGTAAATGCATGACTGTATGATCGGACATAACTCGGTGGTAAATGCATAACTGCTCAACCGGTTGTAGCTCGATTGTAAATGCATGACTGCCTAACCGGCCGTAGCTCGGTAGTAAATGCGTGACTTCCAACTAGCTGTAACTCGATGGTAAGTGAAGATTCATAACTACCCACCGGTCGTAGCTCGATGGTAAGATAAGATTACAATAGCAAATCTCTATACATGCTATATATGTATGCATAACATCAATTCTTGTTCTCACGAAAGTGTACAAGTTTTAGAGAACCTTCTAAGATCTTTAGGACTCCTTTTAGAGTGACATAAGGTTGTTACATCTTCGATTATATTATGAACATTAACATCTTTATTTTATCACTCAATAAGAACTTACGAACATACTTAGACATGCTTTGAATTATATCTTATGGGAATGAATAACGTAGGCATTCTTAACTACTAAGAGTAGAACCATCTATGGCATAAAAATACATTTACATTTCATTACTTGGATCATGCCAAAAGAAGGACGGAGTAGCCTTAACATACATGGTCTTAACCCACTGGCTCAAGAGCTCAACTCGTATCTGCTTCACGACCTATACGATAACAAGAATGGTACTATCGACAACCATACAAACAATTCTCTTAATCGCATAACGAAAGGTATCCTATCCTACACTGAAAGAGACATCATTTTCCGTATTATTATCATTCCCTCAAGCCAACCATTCGCAAGGTAACATATCAACATTATCAATAACTCGTATAACAAGTTTTACTAACCAAACAACGATACAACAATTGCCAAGCTCGGCTACGATTATCAAACACAGTTCTCCAATATTTTCTTTCCTTTAAAACACATATCAATGACAACAACAATACACTCCAGTTACTTCAACAATTTCTAGCCAACTTAAACAACTAAATCATCTCAACAAATCCACATAACACAACAGACGACTCAAATGCACCATGCATCCATTACTTCCATCTTAAAACGACTAAGTATAATTACAACATCAACATGTCTATATACATAGAGAGGAAGAGGGTTTTACCTTGTAATGCCTTCATATATTCATAATCATAGCTCAGCAACACCTTCAACAACTATACATACCAAGAACAAAGTCAACTTGTTATACAATATACTCAACATGTGCTTTCATCATCTACTCTTCAACTTACAACTTATAACAACTAACATGATTAAATCATCCAAAATGTCCAGCATACAAAAAATCACACTCATATATTTTGCAGCCTTATATCCATCATAGAAACAATATTAGACAACCCAACACATCTCAAGAACATCATAAACAACTTCTGAGTGGTATCATGCAATATCTCAACCATACAACCTAGTTAGGGCTTAGATATGATAAAGCCCATGTAGGAGAAGAGGAGCATACCTTTAAAAAGCAAGAAAAACTCCATGAACAACTCTCCTTGAAATTTAAGAACTCACAACTCATCAACAACATCATATAAGTGATCTCCACCACTTCTACAACACTTTAAAAGAATAACTTAGTTGGTTTGGCCTTGGATTTGTGTGTGAACCTCTAGGATATGCTTAGAGAGAGTTTAGAGGTGCTTGGAGGTCTGGCTTAGTCAAAAATGAGACATGTAAATGAAAGCCACCACTTTATATAACAAGATAAGCCTCCACCGACTTTGTGGGTCCCAAAGGGAGTTGTTTACGCAGTCTCGCAAAAATTAGAATATCTCTCTACTCCTACGTCATATTAAAGAACGATTTAATGTGTTGGAAACTAGACGCGTAGATCTTCAATTTGGTGGGTGGATAACTCCGAAACTCTAATTACATTAAGATAAAATCTCAATGACATTAGACACAAAATTTCAGTAAAATTATGAATGTAACTTTTGACAATGTTTGTTGTCTTTTGTTTTACAACTCGCTTGATTTCAAAACTTAACATACCACTATTATTAGATTCAAATACATCATAATATGACCTTATTTTTATGCTAAGAACTCCTAGTCTTACCTCAACGGTAGGGGTTATAACATTCCCAACTTGTCGTTTTTTGACGATACTTATTTTCTTTGACTCATTCAACTTCTAACTCTCCTTGGTACCTATTGAGCATGATCTTAAACCTTTTTCACCTTCAAGGTAACATAATTAAATTAATTTTTATAATCTGAAGGATGATCTCATTTTCAATCTTATGTCAATTAACTTACGACATACTTGACATGTGAAAATGTAGGGTGTAACACTCAGCAAACAAGATTCCCTCTAAAATCTATGAACAAAACCCCACTCCTAATGCTACTATACCTTTGACCATAACCACCCCAATCGAGTCTTCCCAAGAACCATCTTCCCGACCAAAAGCACAAAATCTTCCTGGACTGGTTGACTATTCTGATGAAGAAGAAGTACATGAAGGGTCTGAAGGTGGAAACCCAGTTGTTGAACCACAAATTGAGGGGGAAGCTGACATTGAACATGAGCAAGAGGTTGATACTAAATAGGTCCGATGAGAATTGGAGTGAGGGAGCAAAGTTGAGACTCAGTCAGAAGTAGTTGTGAGTTAGAAGTTGTTAGTGATGTGAGTGAGGAGACACCCGAAGAAACAATGGGGGAACCTAGGGAGAAAGATGAAACGAAGATTGTTAGTGCCAGAGTAGAAGCACCAGAAGTCGATGGACAACATCTAGGTTCTTCTGCTGCTGGTAAGGGAGAAACAGTTATAGTAGGAGATATTGAAGAGGTGACTGTGCAAGAAACAGGTCAGGTTCAAGAACCTAGTTCTTTGAATGCTGTCTTGAATAATCAAAAGCCCTTGATTGGACTGACACTGAGGAGGAAGGAGAAAAGGAAAGAGAGACAAAAGTTGGGAAGGAAAATACTGATGACAGTGATGATGAGGCCCTAGTGAAGTTGATTTCCAGGATAAATAAGATGAAGCAGGCTGAGGAGAAAACCATCCCTAAGTGGGTAAAGGCTGTGGAAAAGAAGGAAAGCTTGCTCCCTAGGTCAATCACATTGGGAGGAAGAACACCTGTAATCATAGGGAAGATCAAGGCAGCTCTTGCCTTAAAGGAGAGTGAGAAAAAGAAGAAAGATAGAGAGGGGTTCAGACTAATTGATGAGTCTGATATAGAGGAATTGGATCTCGCGAGTGGAGTAGAAGAAGAAGAAGAAGTAGAAGAAGAAGAAGAAGAAGAAGAAGAAGAAGAAGAAGAGAATAGGACAAAGAGGAATAAGAGGAAGAAGAGGAGGAAGAAGAGGAGGAAGAAGAGGAGGAAAAGGAGGAGGAGGAGGAGGAGGAGGAGAAAGTTCCTTTTCAAAGAAAAAGGAAGAAGAAGGCTGAATCATCTGTAGTCACTCCCAAGGTGAAGTCTTCCAAAAATAGAAAGGTTGCAGTTTCTGAGCTAGAAGTGAAAGGAACCAGTTCCAAATGCAGGAAAAGACTAAGAGAAAACTTGCTATTCTGGGCAGAGAGGAGTGATTCACTCGGTTGATAATGCTGAAGGGTTGAGTAATTGTCTAGTTTTTATGACCATGTTTGGGATGAATGAGTTGATGTAGAAGTTGGAGGTCCAGGGGTGGACACACCTATTTCTATGCCCACTCACAGTCATGTATGGTAAAGCAACACTTTATTTTTACAAAAACTTCTAAGTGCTGGAGAATGGCACAGTGAATTCTGAAGTTAGGGACTTGGTTCTTGATGCTAAATTGCTGGGAAAGTTTCTGAATGTGCCAGTGGAAGGCTTTGACACTTATGTGAGGCGTGAGTGGCCTGAGTTGGAGAGAAGGAGAATGACATATACTTTACTAACAAGTACACACAAGAAAGGGAAAAGTTGATGGCAAGAAAGGTAGACAAGGGGGAGTAAAACTGGTTCACAAGCTATTGTTTGAGTTTCTGAACAAATTTCTGCTGCCTCAATATGAAATGACGCATGAAACACTTACTTGGATTTGGTAGTGATGAAGGTTCTTGATCAGAATAGGCAATTAACCTGCCATCTCTGATGCTGAAGCACATGGCAAGGGCTTGATCAAGAAAAGGACACACATGTTTTGCGTTATGGGTTTCTGTTGACTAGGGTGTTTGAGCATTTTCAGGTTCCCCTTAGAGGTCCTAGAAAGAGAACCAAAAATGACATGTTTGATGAGGAGACCTTGAAGGAGTGTGACTGTGTTTCTAGTCCATCGCGGACTAAAAGTAAAAGCATGGTCACTAATATTCTAGAGGAATTGGATGCTGCCAATGAGGAAAAGGAGAAAATGAGATAGGAAATTGCCTCATTGAAGGAAGAAAATAGGAGGTTGAAGGAGGAGATAAAGAAAGAGAATGAGGCTTCTGCTGCTAGTTTTGACAGGCTTCTAGGGCTTATTAACGGAGAATCCTCTTCCAGCAAAGAACCTGGTCCTCAGTCCTCTTAGGTTTCCTAGTCTGTCCTCTTAGGTTTCCTAGTCTATCCTCATTTAGTCCCTTGTCTTGACCCCTTCCCCCCTCCCCCCCCATGACCAGTTTCTGGATTGTTAATTTTTTATTGGATGTTGTTGGCTGTTTGACGGGTGGTTTGGGCCCTTTGGGCATAATGTGATATATATTATAACAATGAATATTGAATATCAATTTCTTTACTTTTTTCTAATTGTTGTGTTTTTGTCTGGGCAAACTTAATTTGATTATTCATCTATATTCCTGATGATATGTATATGTTCGTGTAGCCCCAGCGGCCATGAGTTTTACATTGCTACATTTTTTTATTAATTTTATTGTCTTTTTACTTTTCTGATGATGCCAAAAGGAGAAAGTTAAGTATGTGCATAACTAAACCTAGTTCTTGAATGCCGTCTGGACTAACAAAAGAGGATACATAAGTTGTCTGAATGCAAGTTTTATATTGATTAAGCCTAGCCATCTAAAGGATTACGATGAATAGAAGGAGAATCATTTATGCTAATAAAGATGATTCTTGTAATGAAAGCTGATGAAAGATGAACAAGCTGCTGACTGATCTGCACATGAGTTTGTCATCATCAAAAAAGGAATTTGTTGCTCCGAGCAAGAAATTATGTTTTGATGATTAATAAATCATATCTAAGAACCACATCTCATGTTCCTTGTTTGGTATTCTACTCGAATGATATGCAGATAAAAGAGATGAATGTCAAGTGAACTAGGTTCATAGTGGACAAGTGGCAGAATGTTGATGTAAAGGCTTGCCTTAGGCAAATCCCACATTGGTATAGGCAAATCCCACATCGATTGGAGAGGAGAACGAAGAGTGCCTTATAAGGGCTTGGATACCTCTCCCTTGTAGACGCGTTTTAAAACCGTGAGGGGCGAAGGCTCCAAAGCGGACAATTTCTACAAGCGGTGGCCTGGGCTGTTACAGTTGGTATCAGAGCCGGTGCCGGGTCGGTGGTGGGGCAAACCCAGTGGTGGGGCAAACCTCAGCGAGGACGCTGAGTCCCAAGGGGGGGTGAGTGTAAAGGCTTGCCTTAGGCAAATCCCACATTGGTATAGGCAAATCCCACATCGATTGGAGAGGAGAACAAAGAGTGCCTTATAAGGGCTTAGATACCTCTCCCTTGTAGACGCGTTTTAAAACCGTGAGGGGCGAAGGCTCCAAAGCGGACAATTTCTACAAGCAGTGGCCTGGCTGTTACAATGAGTACTCAAACTTTCCCATTTTCAAGCAAATAATGAAGGAACACACTCTCAACCAACCTCGCCCATAAACTACAACAAGATTAAGCTAAATTTTAGCAAATTTGTTCAAGATTAAAGTTCCAAAATGAACCCTAGTTCTTGACAAATATGGAGAGAAGAAGGAGAAAGAGCTACTACCAATCATATAGAGTGCAAAGATTTAGCTTTCATACCTTGATTCTTGCAAGAGGAGTGAAAATGAAGGAATGGTGGGAGAATGAGGAAGAAGATAGTCGTTTACTTGAGAGCCTAAAATTTTCTGAGCTTTTGTTAAAAGTGCTGCAAAATACCCATTATAAACTCTTAGATGTCGCAATTGCGTCTCACCTCTCGCAATTGCAAGTGATGAAAAATCATCAGAGATCGTAATTGCGGCATTTTCTTCGATTTTGCGACAAGTCAGTCGTTCGCAATTGCAAACCTGCATTCGCAAATACAGCAATCTGGCCTGGGAATGACTTTTTCTCATTGCTCAATCTGCTTACTTATTGTTCCAAACAATTCCAAACTTCCTAAAACTTGAGATATCGATAAAAAATAATAAAATAAACTATTCCAAGAGAAAAATTGAAAAAAAATTAAAATTTCAAAAATTACTAAAAATTTGAACAACGATGGTCGCCTCCCACCAAGCGCCGCATTTAACGTTGTGGTACGACGCGAATGAACTTTATCACTTTTCTTTCCACTTGGAAGATAAAAATTGGACACCTAGCTTGGAATCAAGCTTGTAACCACGAGCTGTGGGGATGGTAAGTAGATAATCAAGTCAAACTTCAAGTTCTTCATGTTGCATTTGTTGGCTTTCGTTTGAGGCATGCCATTTTGTCTTCTTTCACATTCAAATCTCAAAGTGTACGGCTCTTGCCTTTCATCTTCGCAATCCCTCATTGATTCATGCAGTTCATTTCCCATTTCACAGTACAACTCCAATGTCGAAAAATTCTTGGAATGAGACATCAAGCCTCCAAGTTGAAATTTTTCCCGGATCTTGACATCCTCTTTCTATACCGAACTAGAGTTATTTTCAACCATATTTTAAATTATGCCGGTTGACTCTAATTCTATTTTTTCTCGGCATCACCAACAAGCATGGAATCGATTGGCGGATGTTCAATTATTGATTCAAACTTCAAAATATTTTATAGACTATTTTACAATATCTCCTCTAAGGCTTTTTGCTCTTTGTTTCCTTCTTGAAGTAGGCACTTCATCATGAGTTTGAACTCTCCATTTTTCACGTGCTCATTTTCTCCCACTTTCAAGTTCCTATAAATATCAAAACCAAAAATAGAATCGTCATAGTGGGGGTTCGGGGAAGGGAAAAACAAACAAGCATAATTGCCCAAATGGCCATTTTGACCACCACACCTTTCACATATACTCCACTCATGGGTTTGAGATAGAGCGCACAATCCGCCCCCGAGAGAATTTAAACAATTTGCCACAAGTGTTGTCCACAATAAAGACAAGGGTCATCAAAGTATAAACACCAACCATCCGACCAATTTTTCTTTGAGGATGCCATTTTCAAAAATTAAGAAAATAAACAAGAAACAAACAAAGACAAGAAAAACTATTACTATACAAAGATAAGAAAAATTACTACACAAATTGAGAGCATTCTAGGAAGCTCAACTATATTCAAGAACAAGAATGAAGCTTTGATGCGGGGATGATAGGGATATTTGTAATTCCACCCATTGTGGGTGGTTTTTCCTTTTTTTTTTCTTTTGAAATTCAAGTTTCATGTATTCAGTAAAACAAAACTTCCTTTAAAAATAAAAATAATAATTACTATAATATTAGTCATTGGTGTTTTGGAACTTGCATCCATTCTGCAAGAAAAAGACAAAGAGAAAGAAGTTGAAAATGAGTTGCATTATCTATAAGCACCACTCCAGCTCCGCCAACCAAGTTTCAATAACAGCCGGCCACTGCTAATGGCATTCAGAGTACTACTGCCATTTCGGCCCTCCTTTTGCTCTTCTCCGTTGGCACCGCGAAAAAATCTTTCTTTTAACCAGCTCTCTACTCCTAAATCCCTCAACAGTCATTTCTTCACCAGAAAAGATGGTAATTATTCAATAATTGTAAAATCTACTTTGAGTTCCCCTATAGTGTCTCCGGAGGACCACTGGGGTACATGGATGTCTCTTTTCACAATTGGCGCTTTTGGTCTCTGGTAAATAATTTTGTCCTCCCGATGATGGTTATAAACATTTTTATGAATATATTATGTAACCAGAACAAACTTTTAAACTACTTAAATATATTATGTCTCAACACATTGTTTCTTCATTTGACTTTTGGGTGGTGTTCATATTTCCTTGAACCTAACATGTTTAAATTGTGTAACCATCTTTTAGACGTTTAATTAACTGTTTTAATTGTCTCAACACGCATCTCCCCATTTCCCCTTTCTGTTTTTGTTAATTTCACATAACACATATGGAATTCCAAAGGACATATGCAAGTTTGACGTCTCAAGTATGAGAATGAACTGAACTCTGAAGGTCAGAGAAGACTAAAATTGGGCGTATGGTTAGTGCTGCACTGGTTAGCACATTGGTGGGCATGACTGCAAGTAATATGGGGATTATTCCGTATGAAGCGCCAGCATATTCAGCTGTATTTAACTACCTGCTTCCATTGACAATCCCACTATTGTTGTTCAGAGCTAATCTGCGGCACATGATACGCTCTACCGGTCCTCTACTTTTTGCTTTCTTGCTCGGATCAGGTCTTTTTGCTTGCTACTACTATTTTTGCTCATATGGCTTATATCCCTTTGCCTGATTGCTGAAATTAATAGAGGTGGTTGTTTCTTTTAGTTCTAGTGGTGAAGGCACTGTTTGATGGACTCTCACTATATTGCTAGTTTCAGGATTTAGTTTCATTATTTTGTTAAAACATGGCAAACTAGCTTGACTTTTCTGGAAAAAAATGGAAATTAATTGGATAAGGTCATCCCATAACTTGATTAATCAAATATGAATTTTCTTTTACTTTGTAAGATCATTCTCTGTTTGAGTAGTTAGCATTGCTAATTGGTATTGTTTCAACCAGGAATTCTGCATATAGCTGCACCTGGCTTTATGTGTTTTTATTATTGTTCTTGCATTCCTTTCATAACTTTGTAACTAAAAGGAATGCATCATTTACCACAGACCAAAAGTGCCCACTGCAAAAAGAACATCCATATACCCTACTGCTCTTCTGGAGATATTACAGAGGAACTCAGAGAAGATTTTATGATTACTGAACAGTTACCATTGAAAGAGCAATCCCTTTTGGTGAAGAATTGACTGTTGAGCAATTTTAGAGGAGCACAGAGAAGTAGAGAGGTCGTGAAAAGAAAGATTAACTGCTCTTCTTACATACATATCAATCTTATCAGTATAGGCAGCCCGGTGTACAAGTCATTCTGCGTTCACGCAGGGTCCGGAAAGGACCGTACCCAAGGGATGTGATGTAGACAGCCTACTCTAATGCAAGCATTAGTGGCTGCTTCTATGGCTCGAACCCGTGACCTATAGGTCACACGGGTATAGCAAATTTCGACGTATAGTAACAGCTACATCACGATGTATCATTGTTTCAGGAATGCAACAAGCACAACTCTTCAATTTCTTGAAATGCCATATTAAATTAGATTTATGAAATGCTTTTCTAATATCTCATAAAGATGTCTCGGGTTCCTTTATTTTGAGAAGCTCCATCTCTGACTTTAGAATTAATATATCCTGGGTTCTTATCATGAATAAATATTTACAACTAAGTGATTATATGCCATAACTTTTCAAATTTTGTGAGTTCTCGCCACTGTATGGGCACAGATTAAGAGATTAATGCTTGTGTTATCTTCTTTGTATGTATATGCTTGTCATTCTACTAACTTCAACTTTCAGCTAGTGTGTGAAAGCCTTTCTGTTGTTTTCATATTTTGTCTTCCAATGTGACAGCTGGGACGGTTATTGGGACTGTTGTGGCATATCTGATGGTGCCTATGAGATCTCTTGGTCAAGATAATTGGAAAATAGCTGCTGCCCTCATGGGCAGTTACATTGGTGGAAGTAAGTCCTGCAATAAAACCACTTCTTTTTCTTTTCTTTTTTTTCTCTTTGGTTAGGAGCTCCATACAGGGGTTTTCTGTATATTTCATTTGTATTCTGGTCATGCACAAATATTTAGTTGGAATTGAATTCGGAGATTAAAGTTAGTCCACGGCACAAGATGAAAATAAAGTTAAATTTTGATATCTGGTTCAATGTCTTTGATGCCTTACTTTGTGGTCAATGGCAATATTTGGCTTTGATTATTTTAAACTGGCTGAACTCTCCTACTGTTGCACATGTCATTTTGAATAGTAATTACAGAAGGATTTATGATGCCGGTATGACAGATGCCCAAGAACTTTATTCACCAAGAATGAAAGAACTCAGAGTTTGCTATTCGAATTGTAAATTTGTGGACAAGTTTTTTTCATAGATTTCTAAAAGCAATGAGAAACACGTCCTGAGAAAACCAGTACGAGTGTTCCCTTTAAATTCAGTTTTGTTTGGAAAAAACTAAGAAATTTTTAGGATATAGATTTTACACCTTTGACTTGTCATAGCCAAATTTCCTGTTTGATGTTTTAAGTAAGCTATTTGAGAGGAGCTGTTGAACATGGTCTTGCAAACGTAAATAATCACTACGAAGTCCTTTAAACTCTAGAAATAAAGCTGGACATTTTCAAGTTCTTCCTAATCCTAAATTTGCCATGTGGGAATCATGTGAATTGTTGTGCTTATATTTGATGTTGCATGCAAGATCTGGGACAGTCATACACATACACGCGCACAGAAGTTTATGTATTGAAACTACTTTCCATTGGGTAGGAGTTCTAGTTTGTGCATTATTAATAGTCTCTTAGCAGAACTACATAGTAGATAGTTCCAGACTTTTTTTCACGTCAAAAGATAAAGTACTTTATCCTCGCTGCATGTGCTTTTGCTGCTTCGTTATGTTCTACTCTGGTTTTGCAGCCATTAATTATGTTGCTGTCTGTGAGGCACTTGGCGTGTCTCCATCAGTTATGGCTGCAGGAGTTGCTGCAGATAATGTTATTTGTGCAATATATTTTATTGCACTGTTTTCATTGGCCTCCAAAATACCTTCAGACGCTTCAGCATCAAGTGGTGGTAAGTGATATTTAGGGAATAAAAAGTTATGATACCATGAGATGTCTAATATATTGTTCCTCACGTTTGTAAGCATTTCCTTTCGTATTTTGCTAAGTTGTTCTGCTTATATCAATTTTGTTCTGGTCAAGAAGTTTTTATTCTAGGTTTTGTCGTTCACCATCACTGTAGATCTATCTCATATGAAGGACGCATTCACTTCTAGTTTATAAAGATAGCATGTTTGTATCTTTACTTGGGTTATCTCTTAATATGATGTTATCTCCTTTACTCTAAAATTATTTTGCAGATGCTTCTCAAGTTGTGAAGTTTGACCCTAGAAACAAACCTGTGCTGCAGATTGGTACAGCACTTGCTGTTTCCTTTGCTATTTGTAAAGCTGCCACTTCTTTTAGTCGATTTTTCGGAACTCAAGGATGTGATCTGCCTGCTATTACAGCAATAGTTGTTCTTTTAGCAACAGCGTTTCCCGCTTATTTTAGAAACCTTGCAAGTGCTGGTGATGAAATTGCGATAGTCTTAATGCAGGTAATTGAATTACCTCAATTTTGTTATTCTACTCTTTTTGTTGGAGTAATTATTCATTCCTCTTTGAAACAGGTTTTCTTTGCTGTAGTGGGTGCCAAGGGGAGTATTTGGCATGTCATGAATACGACACCTAGTATTTTTGTGTTTACTTTTGTTCAAGTAACAGTCCATCTTATTGTGATTCTAGGGTTAGGAAAGCTGTTTGGTATGAACCAAAAGATGTTGCTTTTAGCTTCCAATGCTAATGTTGGAGGTCCTACAACAGCTTGTGGAATGGCCACGGCAAAGGGATGGGCCTCTTTGGTTGCTCCCAGTATTCTTGCTGGGATATTTGGGATTTCCATTGCAACGTTTCTGGGGATTGGATTTGGAATGTTTGTTCTCAAACACATGTAACTTTGATGGATTCTTGTGGCTATCATTTTTTCACTTCATTAGGAATATCATTGTTAGATCTCAACAACACATTTTCTCTTGTCTACATTCAGAATCATAATCATCTTCAGATTCATCTTAGTTACTTTTTTTAGAATTGTCACTCTTCTTTTGAACTGAAGTCATCACTTAACTCGCATTTTTGCTAGGCTGCAGATAAATTTTTATCTCTTGTGTTTAATAGATTTTTCATATTTTTATAAAATCTTCATGAATTTAGAATTCTGACAAATCTCTGGAGAAATTTGACTCGGATACCAAATGCTCGAAATTAGAAGAGGATGAGCATCCTTGATTAGTCATTTTCTCTTGAAAACAAGTGTTAGTTTTCCTCTTACTTCTCTCAACTTAGCTTCCTTAAAATGGTTAATAGTACTTAGATATTTATTGATTTAATAATTGACTCCGCTTCAAATAATATACTAAAATTAGTAAGTACATATTATTTTCTCTTAAATGTCAAGGGAGCAAAAGTACAAAATACTTTTAAAAGAAACAAAATATTGAAATTGTCTAAAGACGGAGAATTTTTTTTTAAATAAGTCTGATTGAGACAAATCTTGAATATTATCCTAAATCTCATCTAGACATTTTTACGATGTTAGTGAGAGAAATCTTTTTTGGCAAATATGGTAGAACAAAGTTATTTTTGTTTAATGAAGAGGGAGCATAGAAGGTGTATTTGTAAATAAAATAACCCAATATAGAAAAGGAAAACAAAAAATGAAAGTACTTCTACCATCTTATTTTGTATGTCCATATTTATCGAGTTACAAAAGTTACAACAACAACAATAACAAACAACAAACCCAGTACAATTCAGAAGTGGAGTCTGGGGAGAGTAGCGCATAACCTTACCATTAACTGGTGAAAATAGAGAGGTTGTTTCCGATAGACCCTCGGCTCAAAAAAAGGTAAAAAAGAAGAAAAGGAAGAAGAAGAAAGAAAGAGAAGAATAAAAGAAGAAGATAAAAGATGAAAAAGGAAAAGGAGAGAAAAGGAGAAGCCGACAAAGAAAAAGTAGCATTAGATAGTAACAACAAGGAAATAAGATAAATGAAGCGAACGAACAACATGCAGTAATAGAAATCGAAGAATAGAAAAATACAAGAGTGCTACTAATACTACTGGTAATGAAAGGGAAACTCTCAATTACCTACTAGTCTTCCACCCTAATTCTCGACCTCCACACCTCCTATCTTGGGTCATGTCCCCAGTAAGCTGAAGGATCGCCATATCCTGCCTAATCTTCTCTCCCCAGTAATGCTTTGGCCTATCTCTATCTCTTCTCAGATCCGCCATAGCCAACCTCTCACGCCTCCTAACTGGAGAAGCATCCCAAACCATCTCAGCCTCGACTCCCACATTTATCTCACATATGATAATATTATTATTATTATTATTATTATTATTGTAGAAAAAAGATATTAAAGTTTTTCTTGAAATGTTAACTTGATGTAGAAAAATCACTTCAAAGTTTAAGATATGAATAAATTAATGTATGTGAATTTCTTACAAGTAATAATTCAGATTGATTATTTACTCTGCAGGAAGTCTGATAGAGGTCTTTGCACGAATTGCTAGGTTATCCCGAGTGAGAACCCCTCGACCCTTCATAGGCTCCTGGTCATCGACCTTGAGATCACGAGGAAGAGGACGAAGAGGGCGATGTATAGCCAACACAGGATCAAGTGGGAAGCCTTGACAGAAGCTAAAGCGCAGGAGTTGGGGGTCAAGCCGGTGACTATGGTGATGCAAGCCAGCCTGATCAAGATATGTTTGTGCCTTCGAGACCATTCACGAGGAGTCAAGCTAAGGAACTTCATGATGCAAACTTAATGGTGAAGAAGAGCCAGGCGTTGATGATACACTTTGTCTGAGGCGTTGAAGATATTTGCGTTGAAGATGCGCTTGTGTGACGTTGATGATGCACATTTGTGTTTATGTTGTATTGTTATGTTGTTATGTAAGACATTGATTCTTTGTTTGAGGTCCTGCGTGACCATAAGGAGACTTAGCCTAATTATTGGCCTTTTTGTTAGTTATTCTTTTCCTAGTTGATTTAGGTAAAGGCTCGTTCTATATAAGCCTAAAGATTACATTATTTTCAGTACCTTACGTTATTAATCAATACACAAAAACCGGCGACCTCCTTAGGTTCTCCAAAACTCTCTGTGTGTGAACTTGTCCAATTTTTGGTGTGATTCCAAACTGAACTTGTTCTTTTGCTTGATCAAACAATTTGCAAGTCCATCGTTGTCTTGAGGGCTGTTTGTATAGTATAAGTTTTCCTTGACTTCATCAAAAAGGTAAGTAGACTAGTTCCTACTTGTTGTCTTGATAGATCATTGAGCGTCTTGCTTTTATCCTTGTTTTCTTATTTTCCAATTCCTTATTGCATCAGTTGGTATCAGAGCTTGGAAAGGGTTTATTCTTACAATCCGAGTCCCGTTCTTCATGCCTTAGTTTTAAGTTCTTTCTTTAATTTCTTTTTGATAATTATAAAAAGAGAAGAAAAACGTGACAAAAAAAAAACAGAAGAGAAAAACCGAGAACTGTTGTTGATTGAAGTTGCTAAAACATCTAGGATTGAAATCTTGAAATCTTGATTGTTAAAAATCGTTCTTGAAACCAATCTTGAAGTTCTTGATTGTTTAAAAATCGTTCTTGAAAACCCTAGTTGAAATCTTGAAGCTAGTACACGTTAATCTTGGATTCTTGAAGTTCTTGGACACCAATTTGTAGTTCTTGAAGCAATTCACGTTAATCTTGACGGGGTTCTTGAGATTCGACATTCTTAACAAGTTGCATTGAATTCTTGAAGTTCTTGAACATCAACTTGTAGTTCTTGAATTTCTTGTTAAAAATGTGTAAGAGGCTAGGAGAATAGAAGAAAGAAGAAACCTCAAGCCTAGTCCAAGAGGGAAACAACTCCCAATTCAAAAGGGAGAAGTTTCAAGAAATATTTTTCTAATGGGACAAGGAGAAGAGGGGCAATTTCCATTTGGACAAGGAGAGAGGACCGAAAGTTAAGAGGGAAGGAGAGAGAATTGGTCATCTCCAAACTAGAGTGGGAAAGTCTCTAAAATTTCCTTATTGCTTGAATTTCCTTACTTCTATGATTACACAACTTCTAATTAGTAATTCTTAGGCAATTTTCTACTTAAGTTAATTACTAATTTTTGAACTTGTAGGATCTCGTGCTAAAACTCAGAATTTTCACCTTCGTAGTTAATTCTTGGCTTCTTGTGCTTACTTTAAAAAGTTGTTCGCCTATAGAGTCACATAAATTCACTCACCCCGAAGAGAACTAGTGAACTTGTGAACCTGAAAGGTTATTGAGGAACTTGATCAATTAGAGGAAGCCATTTTGAGGACAATTTTGAAAGATCCTACCCGAAATATAGAGTGAACCCAAGAGTCATCCAAAAGTGAGGAATTTTACTAACCTTAACACATTCTCTAGTCTTGTTTCTTTTGCGGGTACATGGCTACAGAAGGAGACAAGGTAGTAACCGACATTACTTTAGCCGAGCTCTTAGCTGAAGTAAGGGCAATTAGCGCCCGAATGGAGAATTTTGAAAAATCTGCTAGCAATCAGAAACATGCCAGAGAAGGAACTAGTGATGGTTCCACCGTCAGACCCGACCAGTTTGCGGAAGTGGCTCGCCAAAACGAGTTGCGGGACGGAGGTGCTCAAAATGTAAGGACCTTGGGAATTCCCCGGGGTATTATACCACCATTAATGCCAGCCTGGAGAAACGTAGCACTCGTCAGAGAAATGAGGGCAGCCCGTGAGGATGATCAACCTGAGTTTGAGGAGTTTTATGATGACGATCTAGGGCAGCGGGACCCGAGGGTGAAGCAACCGAATGGGGGGCGAGACTACATGGAAGACGTGATTTTGACCGTGGTCCGAGAGGGAGACTTAGAGGTTTTAGTGGAAGGAATTTAGAGACTGAGTTTGATGAATATGCTAAACATTGTGAGGGCTTCCAACCAATCCGTGGTGACCGAGAAAATAGCCGTGATAATGGCTTGAATAGTGTCAAGGTTACTATCCCTGCATTCAATGGAACTAGTGATCCTGACCGATTTTTTGAATGGAGACGTCAAGTTGAACGGATATTTAAAATTAATGATATGATGGAGGAAAAGAAGGCTACATATGCCATTGCTTCTTTTGAGTCCTATGCTTCTATTTGGTGGGAGGTTGAGAAAAGATCTCGAGCTAGACATAACCAGCCTGCACGCATAACATGGGGGGAATTGAAGCAAATAATGACCGTAAGTATGTCAACCCAAGGCAAAAACAAGAGCAATTACGAAGGTTATATGATTTGAAACAAGGGTTGAAGTCCGTGGAAGAATATTATGATGACTTTGAGAAGATCCTCCTATCACTTGACATGGAAGACGAAGAAGAGGATGAGGCTATCATACGGTTCAAGAATGGGTTGAATCATGATGTCTCCAATAAGTTGAGGCTACATTCATTTGTTGCTCTTCATGATGTGTTCCTAGCTGCCATTGAAGCTGAAAAGATGATTAAAGAAGGCAAGGCAGCTCGCAATAGAGGAGGTTACGATTCCACTCCCATACGTCGAAACAAAGAGTGGAGGACACCGAACACTGGGGGAGCAATCCCAAGTCGTGAGCTTAAGAAGCCAATCGAGAGAGTGGCACCAAAAATTGACCCTAAGGGGTCCGGAGGTAACTCTAAAACTTAACTCAATTCTCCTAGTGAATCTTCCTTTAGATGTCATAAATGTTAAGGCTATGGGCATTTCGTTAAGGATTGTCCTACACGAAGGACCATGCTAATTCTTGATGATGGTACTGTCTGTGAGGTAGGGAGTGATGAGGAGATTTAGGAAGATAAGGGGGCTGATTTGGTTGAGTGTCACGAAGAAGTATTGGAAGATGAGCGAGTGAATATGTTCTTAGTGGTGCGTAGGAACTTGAGTACTATGAGCGAAAAGGAGGAAGGAGATGTGCAGCGTGAGAACTTGTTCCATGCTAGATGTAGGGTGAAGGGAAAGGTGTGCTCGATAATAATTGATTCAGGTAGTTGCCACTAATGTAGTGAGCCACACGTTGGTGACTCAACTTTACATACTTACGATAAAACATCCCCATCCCTATAGGTTGAAGTGGTTAAGCGAGTGTGGTGAGTTGAAGGTAGTAAAGCAGGAGCCTATTAAGTTCAAGGTGGGAGCTTATCAAGATGAAATCATGTGCGATTTAGTGCCAATGCAAGCGTGCCACTTACTATTGGGCAAGCCTTGGCAGTTTGATAGGTATGTTGTTCATGATGGAAAGGCCAACACTTATACGGCCAAGCTAGAGGGCAAGAGTTATGTACTCAAGCCCTTGACACCTAAACAAGTTAGTGATGATTACAAGCGCATGCGAGAGCTGACAGAGGCGGCTAGAGCTAAGTCTCCTATGGAGGCTACAACCGAAGCCGTAGACCATGCCAGTACATCCACCCTGCCAGATAATATTTGTGCTATGATGCAACCAGGTGAGTATTTGCGAGGTAATGATAGTTCTAAACTGTTAATTTGCCTAGTTCATAAAGGTGTTTACTTGATTCCTAATGATGAAGTTTCTACTAACGTTCACCTCTTGCCTAGTGTTGTTAATGATGTCTTGCAGGATAAGGGGACATGTTCCCCAAGGAGATGCCCAGTGGACTGCCTCCGTTGAGGGGGATAGAACACCAAATTAATTTTGTTCCAGGGTCACAAATTCCTAACAAACCCGCCTATCGAAGCAATCCACAAGATACTAAGGAGTTGCAACGGCAAGTGGATGAGCTGTTAACTAAGGGGCTGGTTCGTGAGAGTCTGAGTCTGTGTGTTGTGCCCGTGATCTTGGTTCCAAAGAAAGACGGCACCTGGAAGATGTGTGTTGATTGCCAAGCCGTCAACAAAATAGTAGTAAAGTATCGTCATCCTATCCCTAGATTAGATGACATGCTAGATGAGTTAAGTGGTTCAAGTGTGTTTTCTAAAACTGATCTTAGGTCCGGCTACCATCAAATCCGTATGAAACCGGTGATTGATGCAGGCCAACCTGATCAAGCTACGTTCATGCCATCAATGTTGGATAAGATAAGAAAAAGCGTTGGTTAGCCTTGGAGAAGAACCAAGCATTCACACATCTTGTGTTGGACGAAATATTTATTGATGATGTACATTTGTGTTTATGTTGTATTATTGTGTTGCTATGGAAGACATAGACTCTTACTTGGGGGTCCTGAGTGACCATTCTTTTTACTTAGCCAAATTGTGGCCTTTTTGTTAGTTATTTGTTTCCTAGTTGATTAAGGACAAGGCTCATTCTATATAAGCCTAATGACTTCATTATTTTTTAATACCTAACTTTGATATTCAATACAAAAATCGGCAGCTACTTTGCTCCAAACTCGTGTGCTTTGAACTTGTCCAATTTTTGGTGTGCTTCCAAATTGAACTCGTTCCTTTGTTTGATCGAACAGTTTGCAAGACCATTGTTGTCTTGAGGGTTGTTCATATAGTATAGGTACTATGTGACTTCATCAAGAAGATAAGTAGACTAGTTCCTACTTGCTGTCTTGATAGTTCAGTGAGTGTCTTGCTTCTATCCTTTATCTTGTTTTTCGCATTTTTTATTGCATCAGTTTGGTATCAGAGCTTAGAAAGGGTTTGTTCTTACAATCCCAATCCTGTTCTTCATGCCTTAGTTTTTAGGTTCTTTCGTTAATTTCATTTTTGATTAAAAAAAGAAGAAGAAGAAGAAGAAACAGAAACCTATGTTGATTGAAGTTGTTGAATCATCTAAGAATTGAAATCTTGAAGTTGATTGTTAAAGAAACGTTCTTGAACCCAATCTTGAATATCTTGATCGTGTAAAACCGTTAATCTTGAAATCTTGAAAAACCTAGTTGGAATCTTGAAAGAACACGTTTGATCTTGAAAATCTTGAAGTTCTTGGACGCCAAGTTGTTGTTCATGAAAGTAGTACACGTGAATCCTAAGAATCTTGAAGTTCTTGAAAATAAATTTATAGTTCTTGAAGCAATTTGTGTTGTTCTTGAAGGGGACCTTGAATATTCAAACGTTCTTGACAAGATTGCATTGGATTCTTGAAGTTCTTGAACATTAACTTGTTGTTCTTGAAAGTGTTCTTGAAAGATTTGTTGAAGGTGTAAGAGGGGCAAGAATTTGGAGAAGGAGGAGGAACAAGAAACCCTAATTCTAGTCCAAGAAGGCAACAACTCCCAACCCAAAAGGGAGAAGTTTCAAGGAGTTAACTTCTAGTCGGACAAGAACGTTTCTTTAACGGCGAACATTTCCATAGAAGGGGAGGAGGGAGAATTGGTCTTCTCCAAACTAGAATAGGAAACCCTCTAAAATTTCCTTACTTCCTAAATTTCCTTACTTCTTTATTTACATTATTTCTAATTAGTAATTTTTAGATAATTTCCTACTTAAGTAATTACTAATTTTTGAGCTTGTAGGATCTCGCGCTGAAACTCAGAATTTTCACTTTCATAGATAATTCTTTGCTTCTTGTGCTCACTTAAAAAGCTGACCGTCTATCAAGTCACATAAATTCACTAACCTCGAAGAGAACTATTGAACTTGTGAACTTGAAAGGTCGTTGAGGAACTTAATCAATTAGAGGAAGCCATTTTGAGGACAAGTGCGAAAATCCTTCCCGGAAATATTGAGTGAACTTGAGAGTAAGTGAGTGAGGTATTTTACTGATCTTAACGCATTCTCTAGTCTTGTTCTTTTGCAGGTACATGGCTACTAACGGAGACCAGGTCGTGACCGACATTACTTTAGCTGAGCTTCGGGCTGAAGTAAGGGCACTTAGTACCCGAATGGAGAACCTTGAAAGAGCTGCTAGTACTCAGAAGAATGCCGGGAAAGGAACTAGTGATGGTTCCACCTTAAGACTTGAACATGATGGTACTGTTTGTGAGGTGGAGAGTGACGAAGAGATAGTGAAAGCTAAAACCGAAGTCATGGACCATGCTAGTACATTAACCCTGCAGGGTAATGTTTATGCTATGATGCAACCAGGTGAGTATTTGTGAGGTAATGGTAGTTCTGAACTGTTAATTTGCCTAGTTCATAAGGGTGTTTACTTGAGTTCTAATGATGAAGTTTCTACTAATGTTCACCCCTTGCCTAGTGTTGTTGATGATGTTTTACAGAAATATGTGAACATGCCGCGAGGAGATAGTTCATCCCAAGTGTTGCAAAAGATCGATAACAATGCCTATGTTATAGACCTGTCTTGTGAGTATAGTGTTTCTAAGACATTCAACGTTTCTGACTTAACTCCTTGTGTTGCAGGTAGTGAAACTTTGTAAGATGAAGATGGTTCGATTTCAAGGACAAAATCTTCTCAAGAAGGGGAGAATGATGCAGGCCAAGCTGATCAAGCTACGTTCATGCCATCAATGTTGGATAAGACAAGAAAAGGCGTTGGTTAGCCTTGGAGTAGAGCCAAGCGTTCACACATCTTGTGTTGGACGAAATATTTGTTGATGATGTACATTTGTGTTTATGTTGTATTATTGTGTTGCTATGGAAGATATTGACTCTTACTTGGAGGTCCTGCGTAACCATTCTTATTACTTAGCCAAATTGTGGCTTTTTTGTTAGTTATTTGTTTCCTAATTGATAGGACAAGGCTCATTATATATAAGCCTAAAGACTTCATTATTTTCAGTACCTAACTTTGATATTCAATACAAAAATTTGCAGCAGCTTTGCTCCAAACTCGTGTGCTTTGAACTTGTCCAATTTTTGGTGTGATTCCAATTTGAACTTGTTCCTTTGTTTGATCGAATAGTTTGCAAGACCATCGTTGTCTTGAGGGTTGTTCGTATAGAATAGGTACTCGGTGACTTCATCAAGAAGGTAAGTAGACTACTTCCTACTTGTAGTCTTGATAGTTCATTGAGCGTCTTGCTTCTGTCCTTTTATCTTGTTTTTCGTATTTTTATTGCATCAGTGATAAGCTGAAAATTCCATTCAAGACCAAGTTTGGTCTGTATGAATGGTTTGTGATGCCTTTTGGTCTCTCCAATGCACCTAATACATTCATGCGCCTAATGAACCATGTACTTAAGCAGTTTATTAACAAGTTTGTGGTCGTCTATTTTGATGATATCCTGATTTATAGCCGATGTTTAGATGACTATATTGATCACTTAAGGCAAGTACTTGATGTTTGAGGGATGAGAATGATGCAATATAAAACACAGAAACAATAAAAGAAAAGATAGAAGCAAGACGCTTTATGAATTATCAAGACAACAAGTAGGAACTAGTCTACTTACCTTCTTGATGAAATCAAGGAGTACCTATACTATACGAACGACCCTCAAGATAACGATGATCTTGCAAATTGTTCGATCAAACAAAGGAACAAGTTCAATTTTGAATCACACCAAAATTGGACAAGTTAATTCACAAGATTTTTGGGTAATGTTGCTGCCGTTTTTGATTGAAAATAATGTCAAAAAGGTGTCAAAATAATGAAGTGTTTAGGCTTATATAGAATGAGTCCTTACCTAAATCAACTAGGAAAAGAATAACTAGTTAACATAAATCAATTAGGAAACAACTAATTAACAAAAAGGCCACAATTTGGCTAATTTAAAGAATAGTCACGCAGGACCCCTTAAGTAAGAATCAATTTCTTCTACAGCAACAAAATAATACAACATAAACACAAATGTACATCTTCAACACAAGATTCGTCCATAGCAAGATTTATGGACGCTTGGCTCTTCTCCAAGGCTAACCAATGCCTTTTCTTGTCTTATCCGACATTTATGGCATGAGCGTAGCTTGATCAGGTTGGCTTGCATCATTCTCCCCTTCTTGAGAAGATTTCGTCCTCGAAATCGAACCATCTTCATCTTTCAAAGCGGCATTACCTGGCAGGATTATAACATAAGCGTTGTTATTGATCTTCGGCAACACTTGGAATGAACCATCTCCTCGCGGCATGTTCACATATTCCTGTAAAACATCATCTACAACACTAGGCAAGAGGTGAACGTTAGTAGAAACTTCATTATTAGAACTCAAGAAAACACCCTTATGAACTAGACAAACACCCTTAGCTTTAGCCGTCTCTTTCAGCTCTCGCATGCGTTTGTAATCATTACTAGCTTGTTTAGGTGTCAAGGGCTTAAGTACATAATTCTTTCCCTCCAGCTTGGCCGTATAAGTGTTGGCCCTTCCATCATGATCAACACGCCTATCAAACTGCCAAGGCCTGCCCAATAGTAAATGGCACGCCTGCATAGGCACCACATCTCACAAGATTTCATCCTGATAAGCTCCCACCTTGAACTTAATGAGTGCCTGCTTTACTACCTTTAATTCACCACATTCACTCAACCACTGCAATCGATAAGGACGGGGATGTTTCCTCGTAGGTATACTAAATTGAGTCACTAACGTGTGGCTTACTATATTAGTGCAACTTCCGAAATCTATTATCATCGAGCACACCTTTCCTTTCACCCTACATCTAGCATGAAACAAGTTCTCACGCTACATATCTCCTTCCTCCTGTACGTTCATAGTGCTCAAGTTCCTACGTACCACTAAGAACATATTCACACCCTCTTCTTCTAACTCTTCCTTGCCGCACTCAACCAATTCTGCCCCCTTATCATCCTCAATCTCTTCTTCACTTTCTTCTTCACACAGANTCAAGGAGTTAACTTCTAGTCGGACAAGGGGGGGGGGAGGGGCGAACATTTCCATAGAAGGGGAGGAGGGAGAATTAGTCTTCTCCAAACTAGAATAGGAAACCCTCTAAAATTTCCTTACTTCCTAAATTTCCTTACTTCTTTATTTACATTATTTCTAATTAGTAATTTTTAGATAATTTCCTACTTAAGTAATTACTAATTTTTGAGCTTGTAGGATCTCGCGCTGAAACTCAGAATTTTCACTTTCATAGATAATTCTTTGCTTCTTGTGCTCACTTAAAAAGCTGACCGTCTATCAAGTCACATAAATTCACTAACCTCGAAGAGAACTATTGAACTTGTGAACTTGAAAGGTCGTTGAGGAACTTAATCAATTAGAGGAAGCCATTTTGAGGACAAGTGCGAAAATCCTTCCCGGAAATATTGAGTGAACTTGAGAGTAATTCAAAAGTGAGTGAGGTATTTTACTGATCTTAACGCATTCTCTAGTCTTGTTCTTTTGCAGGTACATGGCTACTGACGGAGACAAGGTCGTGACCGACATTACTTTAGCTGAGCTTCGGGCTGAAGTAAGGGCACTTAGTACCCGAATGGAGAACCTTGAAAGAGCTGCTAGTACTCAGAAGAATGCCGGGAAAGGAACTAGTGATGGTTCCACCTTAAGACTTGAACATGATGGTACTGTTTGTGAGGTGGAGAGTGACGAAGAGATAGTGAAAGCTAAAACCGAAGTCAAGGACCATGCTAGTATATTAACCCTGCAAGGTAATGTTTATGCTATGATGCAACCAGGTGAGTATTTGTGAGGTAATGATAGTTCTAAACTGTTAATTTGCCTAGTTCATAAGGGTGTTTACTTGAGTTCTAATGATGAAGTTTCTACTAATGTTCACCCCTTGCCTAGTGTTGTTGATGATGTTTTACAGAAATATGTGAACATGCCGCGAGGAGATAGTTCATCCCAAGTGTTGCAAAAGATCGATAACAATGCCTATGTTATAGACCTGTCTGGTGAGTATAGTGTTTCTAAGACATTCAACGTTTCTGACTTAACTCCTTGTGTTGCAGGTAGTGCAACTTTGTAAGATGAAGATGGTTCGATTTCAAGGCCAAAATCTTCTCAAGAAGGGGAGAATGATCCAGGCCAACCTGATCAAGCTACGTTTATGCCATCAATGTTGGATAAGACAAGAAAAAGCGTTGGTTAGCCTTGGAGAAGAGCCAAGCATTCACACATCTTGTGTTGGACGAAATATTTATTGATGATGTACATTTGTGTTTATGTTGTATTATTGTGTTGCTATGGAAGACATAGACTCTTACTTGGGGGTCCTGAGTGACCATTCTTTTTACTTAGCCAAATTGTGGCCTTTTTGTTAGTTATTTGTTTCCTAGTTGATTAAGGACAAGGCTCATTCTATATAAGCCTAATGACTTCATTATTTTTTAATACCTAACTTTGATATTCAATACAAAAATCGGCAGCTACTTTGCTCCAAACTCGTGTGCTTTGAACTTGTCCAATTTTTGGTGTGCTTCCAAATTGAACTCGTTCCTTTGTTTGATCGAACAGTTTGCAAGACCATTGTTGTCTTGAGGGTTGTTCATATAGTATAGGTACTATGTGACTTCATCAAGAAGGTAAGTAGACTAGTTCCTACTTGCTGTCTTGATAGTTCAATGAGTGTCTTGCTTCTATCCTTTATCTTGTTTTTCGCATTTTTTATTGCATCAGTTTGGTATCAGAGCTTAGAAAGGGTTTGTTCTTACAATCCCAATCCTGTTCTTCATGCCTTAGTTTTTAGGTTCTTTCGTTAATTTCATTTTTGATTAAAAAAAGAAGAAGAAGAAACAGAAACCTGTGTTGATTGAAGTTGTTGAATCATCTAAGAATTGAAATCTTGAAGTTGATTGTTAAAGAAACGTTCTTGAACCCAATCTTGAAGATCTTGATCGTGTAAAACCGTTAATCTTGAAATCTTGAAAAACCTAGTTGGAATCTTGAAAGAACACGTTTGATCTTGAAAATCTTGAAGTTCTTGGACGCCAAGTTGTTGTTCATGAAAGTAGTACACGTGAATCCTAAGAATCTTGAAGTTCTTGAAAATAAATTTATAGTTCTTGAAGCAATTTGTGTTGTTCTTGAAGGGGACCTTGAATATTCAAACGTTCTTGACAAGATTGCATTGGATTCTTGAAGTTCTTGAACATTAACTTGTTGTTCTTGAAAGTGTTCTTGAAAGATTTGTTGAAGGTGTAAGAGGGGAAAGAATTTGGAGAAGGAGGAGGAACAAGAAACCCTAATTCTAGTCCAAGAAGGCAACAACTCCCAACCCAAAAGGGAGAAGTTTCAAGGAGTTAACTTCTAGTCGGACAAGGGGGGGGGGAGGGGCGAACATTTCCATAGAAGGGGAGGAGGGAGAATTGGTCTTCTCCAAACTAGAATAGGAAACCCTCTAAAATTTCCTTACTTCCTAAATTTCCTTACTTCTTTATTTACATTATTTCTAATTAGTAATTTTTAGATAATTTCCTACTTAAGTAATTACTAATTTTTGAGCTTGTAGGATCTCGCGCTGAAACTCAGAATTTTCACTTTCATAGATAATTCTTTGCTTCTTGTGCTCACTTAAAAAGCTGACCGTCTATCAAGTCACATAAATTCACTAACCTCGAAGAGAACTATTGAACTTGTGAACTTGAAAGGTCGTTGAGGAACTTAATCAATTAGAGGAAGCCATTTTGAGGACAAGTGCGAAA
>MCJB01045715.1:0-48165 GCA_002018475.1 Nicotiana obtusifolia
TGTCATGACACTCTGTGGGCAGGTCATCAGGGTGAGGAACGCACCATGGCGTTACTTCGCCGTGCATATTATTGGCCTCAAATGGCCGATGACGTCGCTCAATACGTGAAGACTTGCCTAACATGTCAAAAGGACAAGTCGGATCGTCTGACGCCAGCAGGACTTCTGGAACCCCTAGCCATTCCAAAGCGGCCTTGGGAGAGCGTCTCTCTGGATTTCATCACCGGATTGCCCAAGGTTGGAGATCTTACAACTATTCTGGTTGTCGTGGACCGGTTTTCTAAATACGCTACCTTCATAGCTGCCCCACAATACATATCAGCTGAAGATACAGCTCAGCTGTTCTTCTCCCATGTCGTGAAATATTGGGGCCTACCAAAAGAGATCGTTAGTGATCGCGACTCGCGCTTCACTAGCAATTTCTGGACGCAACTCTTCAAGTGCCTTGGGTCAAGGCTAAGTCACAGTTCCAGCTTCCATCCACAGTCTGATGGCCAAACTGAACGGTTTAACGGCATGTTGGAGGAATATCTCCGCCACTTTGTAACTGGCTCACAGAAAAATTGGGTGAAGCTCTTGGATGCTGCTCAGCTGTGCTTCAATTCCCAAAAGAGCTCTAGTACCAACAAGAGCGCTTTTGAAATTGTTACCGGACAGCAACCCCTACTCCCACACACTGTGAATGCTCCAAACATGGCAAAATCTCCCCGAGCTGCTAGTTTCTCAAGGGAGTGGAAGCAAAATCTTGAGATAGTGCGGAGCTATCTGGTCAAAGCCCAGAACCGGATGAAGAGGCATGCGGATCAAAATCGTCGCTTTGTTGAATACCAAGTAGGAGACAAAGTGATGGTCAAAATCCCAAAGAGATATTTATTTGCGGGAGTCCATGACCCTCGCTTGCTGCAAAAATATATTGGACCCTTGTCCATTGTCAAACGCATTGGGAAAGTGGCATACCGGGTGGATACCCCAGCTTGGTGGAAGATTCATCCTGTCTTTCACGTCAGTCTCCTAAAGCCCTTTCGGGAAGACACGGAGGATCCTGCACGGAGCCAACTCACAATCCCCAGCATTCGTGGCCCCAACTCAGCTGGAAAAAGGCGTGCTGAAGCTATCCTTGACGATAGAGTGATTCATGCCTCCAGGAAAGATCACCAAGAGTTCTTGGTGAAATGGCAGGGACGCGGCGCAGAGGGAAATACCTGGGAGAGGGGGACAAACCTCAAAGCCTTCAAGAACCTAATTGAAGATTATCTTGCAAGTAAGGCGCCGAGGACGTCGCAACCTCAGGTGGGGGAGAATGTCATGGGCGGCTTTCCAGCCATGCCCCATGACCCCTTGGACGCGCCCCGTGGCGTCCCGGCAAGCCTCCCAACGCCTAGCGCCACGGTCGGCCCCGTGGTCTTGGCCGCTCCAAGTGACATGCGCGCAAGCGCCTCTGTCGCCCCACTGACAGCCAGCGCCAATGCCAGCCACAGGCAGATGCCAACAGCGCCGCGCGCGCAGACAACGCCGCGCACGGACCCTGAGCCGAATGACACAAGTTGCTGCTGACGGGCTAGTTTCTACCTTTTAGAAAACTAAGTCCTTTTCTTTGTAAATATAGAATAGATTTACTTTACTTTATTTCAGTATGATTCTACAGCTTTCTTAGGCCTACTCCTGTAACTTTGGTTTTTTTATTTTAAGCATTATTAGGGGGGTATAAGCATTCAAACTTTCAAACAAGCAATCAATTCTCTGTACTGGTGTCGCACCCCCTCGACACCGCGTAGCTTTTGTAATAGCCTTTCATTTATGCAAGCAAACTATTTTCTCAATTCTCTCTACAAGCTTTCAATTCTCTCGTTGCCTACGATCTTGGTTTTCCCGCACGGCACTGACAATCTAGTCTAGCGTGCGGAGGGGACCTCAGTTGGCGGACGGTAATCGGACAGACATCGGTTGCCTAGCCTTACGTTGCCCTTCCAAGGAACTTCAGGAAGGCGTCGCGTAACAGTATGCGTGCATGTTGGACAGCTGTGATGCCCTTATCCAACAGAAAGTTTTGAGTGATATCCTGCCCGCTAAAAGTTTACTTGACATTTATGTACATATATGAGTGCGCGTGCAAGGAAACCCATTTACAAACTCTTGGAATTGCTTTAAAGATTTGATCTGCTACCCTTTTGAATTAAAGGAAACAATTAGCATGAACTGACAGAAGATGATCAACTAAATAGAATATTAAGTAAAGATGTCCAATCCAAGACCATACCTTCTCGCCGCTGTCATTACCAACAACCCTGATTTCTACACCTACAGCGGCAGCATCAGGAGCAAGAGGAATCTCTTCATAGCTCAAGAATTGTATTGCACCAGGGTCGTAGCGAAAGAAGCCAAAATCATGAACCTAGAAAATGAACATCCATAGCTGTTTGTGATCAAACAATTAAATGAAGAATATGAAGTTCAAACATTCTTTGGAAACTATCATCATCCTTATATAAACCTGCAAAGAGCAACATGCTGAAGCAAAAAGAAAAATATCATTTCAAGCAAACATGGAATCTTGGGCATATGCATCATAGGAAGTTATCCAACTGGTTTTTTCAGTTTCACATGTCGCTGGAAGGCTTTCCATCAGTAGCAAGATAATCAAATTAGATATCACAAGCCAGGGTAAAACCCTACGGTTCATGGACTCTCACCTTACCTAGTTTGACACATACCATGGCATAATATCGTACACAATCTATATACAATAACAACAACAACAACAACAACAAACCCAGTGTAATCCCACAAGTGGGGTCTGGGGAGGGTAATGTGTACGCAGACCTTACCCCTACCTTGTGAAGGTAGAGAGATTGCTCCCGATAGACCCTCGGCTCAAGGAACAATGAAAAAGGAAGGAACCAAAAATAACAAGAAGAAAAAACAAAGAAACAACGTGCAATAACAAAGATCTAGAAATAAGAAATACAAAAATAGTACTAACATTACTGGTACATATATCTCTCCTCATCACGTGCCCGAACCATCTCACCCTCGATTCTCGCAATTTGTCTTTCACGGTGTCACTCCCACCTTGTTTCTTATAACTTCATTCTTACTCTTATCTTTACTGGTATGCCCACACATTCATCTCAACATCCTCATCTCTGCTACTTTCATCTTCTGGACATGGGACTTCTTGGCCAACACTCAACATCATACAACATAGTCGGTCTAACTACTACTCTGTAGAACTTGCCCTTAAGTCTTGGTGGCATATTCTTATCACACAAAACACCATATGTGAACCTCTATTTCATCCACCCCCTCCAATACGAAGTGTAACATCCTCGTCAATATTCCCATTGAACAGACCCAAGATATTTGTAACTATCTCTCTTGATGACTTGTGTGTCAAGCTTCACGCCCACTTCTGCTTCATGCGTCCCATCACTGAACTTGCAATCCAAGTATTCTGTTTTCTATCTACTCAACTTGAAACCTTTAGACTCCAGGATCTGTCTCCAAACCTCCAGCCTAGCGTTAACCCCGCAGCGCATCTCGTCAATCAGCATTATGTTATCTGCAAATAAAATATACCATGGCACCTCCCCTTGGATGTGTCGTGTTAGCACATCAATCGCTAGAGCAAATAAAAATGGGTTAAGAGCTGATCCTGACGTAACCCCATCATCACTGGAAAATGTTCTGAGTCTCCTCCCACAGTCCTCGCCCGAGTTTTAGCACTCTAGCGTACGCTACTAGAATACCGCTAACCTCCAAACTTCTCCATAGAACCTCCATCGATACTATGCCGTAGGCTTTATCTAGGTCAATGAACATCATATGCAAATCATTTTTCCTCTCCTTATACTACTCCACCAATCTCCTCACAAGATGAATGGCTTCTGTAGTAACCGCCCCGGCATGAATTCGAACTGGTTCTCAGAAATAGTCAAACTTCTCCTTACCCTCTTCTCCATCACCCTATCCCAAACTTTCATAGAGTGACTCAGCAGATTGATACCCCGATAGTTATTACTATTCTGGACATCACCTTTATCCTTGTACAAGGAACCAACAAACTCTACCTTCATTCGTAAGATATCTTCTTCGTCCTAAAAATGACATCAAACAATCCAATAAACCAATCCAAGCCTACCCAGCCCGCATCCTTCAAAATTTCCACCAAGATCTCGTCTGGCTAGTTGTTGTACCCCTGCTCATCTTCCGCATCACCCCCTCAACCTTAATACGCCTACAAAATCCAAAATCTCACTGGCTCTTTGAGTTCTCCAACTCACCAAGCACGATGTTCATGTCTCATCCTCGTTCAACAGTTTATGGAAGTATGTCTGCCACCTACGCCTAATACACGCCTCTTCCGCCAATACCTTGCCTTCTTCGTCTTTGATGCACCTCCCTTGATCAGCGTCTCGAGCCTTCCTCTCTCTAACCTTGGCTAACCTGTACAATCTCTTATCACTGCCTTCGCCCCCAAGTTCCTCATACAAGCATCCAAACGCTGCAGTCTTAGTCAATGTGACCGCTAACTTCGCCTCTTTCTTAGCCTTCTTATAACACTCCCTATTCGTCCTTTTCTCCTCCTCGACTGTGCTCTCTACTAGCTTCAAATATGCTGCTTTCTTGGCTTTCACTTTTCCTGGGACCTTTTCATTCTACCACCAGTCCCTTTTGTGGCCTCCCGAGTATCCATTTGTGACCCCTAACACCTCTCTAGCAACTCTCCTAATGCAGTTCGTTGTCGCGATCCACATACTACTCGCATCCCCACAACTCCCCCAGCCCCCCATAGCCACCAACTTATTCCCAACTCATGAGCTTTGTCCTTAGTCAAAACTTCCCACTTGATCTTAGGTTAACCGTATACCGCTCTCATCTTCTTCTCTCTCAATCTGCAAGACCATTACTAAGAGCCTATGTTGTGTCAATAGACACTCAGTCCGGATAACCTTGCAAACAATGCCCAGGCTTTTATCACACTTCCTACAGAAAAGGTAATCAATCTGAGTCTTGGCCACGGTACTCCGAAAAGTGACCAAGTGGTCCTCCCTCCTCTTCTGAAAACACATGTTAGCTATGACTAAATTGAAAGCTTTAACAAAGTTCAACAATCTACCTCCAAAACAGAACCTGTCACGCACATCGATAGCCCCTAGTAGTCTCCCCAATATGTCCATTAAAATCAACTCCTATGAATAGCTTCTCGATAAGCGGAACACCTCACACCACCTCGTCCAAATTCTCCCATAAGTGTCTTTTGACCTCCTCGTCCAAGCCCGTTTGAGGGGGCGTATGCACTAATCACGTTTGAAGTGAACCACCAACCACTCGCTTAATAGTGATTAGCCTATCGTTCACTCTCCTAACATATATCACTAGCTTCCTGAGATCCGTATCAACTAAAATACCTACCCTGTACTTGCCCCTAGCACCTCCTGAATACCACAATTTAAGCTCGTTAACTTCCCGTGCCTTAGTACCAATCCATCTAGTCTCCTGGACACACGTTATATTGATCTTCCTCTTCTGGACAATCTTCCCTAACTCTATAGACTTACCTATCAATGTCCCTATATTCTAGGACCTAATTCTCAGCCTAGCGGTTCCCTTGCCCTCCGCCCCCCATCTTACCCAAGGACATGACCTCACTCTACCATTACTCACCCCAGCCACAATAATCTACATGTTCATCTAAATTGAGGAAACAACAACGAGGTATAAAAGTCATTATTCACTTAATATTTGTCAGTTCCACAAACTTAACTCATAAATTTACTTAAAAGATAACACAAAAGAAAAGACATTACAAAAAGAGAGCGGAAGAGAGATGAGAGAGAGAGCAAGAAAGAGACTTGAAGATGATGTTGAGTCCCACACCGACAATGAAGGGGATGGGTGGTCTCCTTATATAGGCTTGGGCAATCCTCACCTCTTGAGCTAGCTTTTGGGGTTGAGTTAGGCCCAAGGTCCATTTAACATGGTATCTGAGTAGAACCCATCTCAATTTTTCGATATTGGGTTCCCATAATTGTCCGTGCTCCAAATGTCCAGTTTTGGGCGTGGAAGGGGGTGTTGAGTCCCACATCAACAATAAAGGGGATGGGCGGTTTCCTTATATGAACTTGGGCAATTCTCACCTCTTGAGCTAGCTTTTGGGGTTGAGTTAAGGCCAAGGTCTATGTAACAGATGAAATGTGTAAGTTTTATGATATATGTTCCTTCCCGAACATTTGTCTCCTTAATATTTGACTCAGATAACCCATCAACTTAAAGAAGCCACTTGACACAACGATCCAAGACATCTCTACAACTCTAACCCTCATTTACAAGAATCTTTCTAACATGAGAAGCATAGATTACGAGTCATGATTTTTTATGTATACATAACCTACTAACATCAATTTCTTTTAAATAACCGTGGTATCCAAGCCAGTTTGTGCAAATCTCAACTAATTCCACGGGGTACCTGCCACCTTCCACCAACACAACACCGAGTGACCCTATTTACCAAGGCTTTGACAGATGTGAAGAAATCACGCAATATTTTTGCTTCTGCTAGGATTTGAACCTGAGACCTCATGGTTCTCAACCCACTTCACTGACCACTAGGACACAACCTTGGGTGCAACCTACTAATGTCAATATACTTTTCAAAACCCCTTATGCGCCAATCATAAGAAGCAACATGTGTTTTTCTCTTTGCATTTAACTTATATTTTAAGTTCTTTCAAGACATAATTTCCATCTTCACAACAGTACACCAAGTTGAGCCACTTTTCTTTTCGAAAATCAAAATAATATCTATTTATGTGTGGTGCTCATGTTACAATAAATGAGTGTGGAATTCAGTCCTTCAAATTCCTGTAAAAGATCCAATGCATCTATGGCATTTCTGTTACACCAAAAATACAAGCTTGTTATCATTTTAACTTTACAAAGATAATAAGCACTTATCCTCAAACATCTGTGGTTCCTCTCTTTCCAAGTTGTCCAAATATAAACAGTTGAATGTTTTTCCGCATGGTCTTTGCCACTTTTTCATGTTCTCTGTTCACTTCAGCTCGCCACTGCCTCTTTCATGTTCGATGTGAAGCGAGGGTTATCGCTTCATAAGTAATACCACGTGCTTCATAAAAGTGTGCGCGTTAAATAACGGCGCACCAAGTGACCCAAAGAAAGTGGTCAGTTCTTTGAATCTCAACTTTGACGAGATGGATTATTATCGGCATTATTGTATATTAATAATGACATTAGTTATATTAGTTACTATTTGATCATAATAGTACTTAATTCATTTTTTTGGGGTACTAAATTCATATATGTTTGGTATGTTAAATGTAGTGAATTGTTCATTTCTCTTCAAAGAAGAATGTGTTTCACATCTCTTTTTTTTCCCTTCAAGCCCCATGGACCTCATTGCTTTTTTGCACTTTTCACTTAAAAAACCAATGTCATCCGTCCTTGATACTAACTAGACTGAGAAACATACATCAGATTTGCCATATGAATCTGCAATGTAGTACTAGGCGCCGGATAGACCTTTTGTTTTAATATATACTGCATAGTTGCATGCTCTTCTTCGAAGATTGCCATGCATGAGGCAGGTATCATTGAGTGTTATCCAAACTAATCCAGTCATTTTTGCTGGCACAAAGGTTTTCCATAGCAGCTTCCATGACCACTGGGGATTTCCTTCTTGTGCTGTTTCCATTTATAGCTCAGTTTTACTTCAAAACCTCCATCCTTCTTAGCCATCCATTGCACAGGTTGTGACTTTCTCCACTAACGCTGTACCTTCCAGTCTAGAAATAAGTGGACTCACACTCGCTGATTTCCAGTCCTGCAGGTTCCTTCTGAAGTGGAGTTTCTAGATACTTCCACTGAAGCAGTCTGCTATAATGTAGCTTTTTTGTGAGAAAACCTGTCAAGATCTGATAAAGCTCCTTAAGGGGTCAGTTTTCTAGACACCACATCCTTGTTCTCCTCCATTCCCCACCCAAATTCTTGCCATCACTTCAAATTCATTCCATCATTTCCTTTTCTGTTTCCAGACTACCACCCATAAGGTGTTGTGACCTCGGTGCACCATTAACTATCCATTTTTTACTTGATTATATCTTTCCACAATTCCTCTTTTTCAGTATCAATTCTGCATAACCATTTTCTCTTGCTACACGTTCTTAAGTTCTCTACTCGCATTTGATAATTTAATCACATTTATCTTTATCCATCAGCATTGACTTCCCAAAGAAAATTGCATCTGTTTGTCCAATTGCTTCCAAAAACTTCACTGGAACAGGGATTAGGGGCATCATGTATGTGGGGATTCAACCTGACACACTATATATGAGTGACAACCTTCCTCGGAAAGAGAGATATGCCTGGTCGGAGTAGACCAAGTTAAGTTTTACATTGAACAACCTGATCAGAAAAAGTTGTACATTGAACTAGAAATCCATTCCACAAAAAGAAAAATATAAATGCAGAACCTACATTTAAGTGCCAACAACACCCTGAAAGTCAAACAAATTCCTTAGTGTCATCGAACTGGAAAACACCTCAGATATTTCTCTCGCACAATAATGTGTTTTGTTCAGCTAACTGGAACTTCTAAGTTCAATAGACTATGGAATCCATGATAGAGGATTAGTCAACTAATCGATCAACTATATCTCAATCACAAACAAGATGAATCAACCATATGAATCCTCTACATTCATTCTGCTCTATTCATCAAATTATTACTCCCTCCATTCCACTATATAAAATTATTACTACTTTTTGGGGAGTCGAACAGCTTTTTCTTTGACCAAAACTTTTTCATTTTCTTTTAATATTTTTAATTATAAAAAATTGTAGTTTGTAGTACTTTTTATCTAGTTTCTAGTTATGCAAATTTTAACTTATTTCTATTACGAAATTGATGTCCGAATTAAGACCAAAATAGAAGGTTTGACCCTCATACTACGAATCCCTTTAATCTTTTTTAGAAGGCCCACATGTCCCTATACTTTCATAGAAGCCTCTAACCATACTCCTCGCAAACACTTTTTTAGGGGATAAAACCATACTCCTAGCAACACTCGGATCTAATACAAATGTAACAGCAACAAATAAGCTTAAACACAAGTAATAGATGTTACGTACAGACAGAGGACTAGTGGACTAATAAAATGATGAATTGCTCATAGTCACACAAGACCCAAAAGGATGAGCAGATAATCCAGAGCTATTCAGGCACAGCTGAAGTTAGCTTGAAAGGAAACTTCTCTAAGTAAAATGATAGATTTACCATACAACAAGCATTTGTTACATAGATAGCTACACAGGAAGCAAAGATTTTCTTAACTCATATTAAGAGTTAAAACCAATTGCAAAAAGCAACCAAAAAAAAAAAGCACAGAGGCCTGCTGGGGACTTAAGAGCAAAGCCGCAAATAAAGCGCGGGAATTAATAAAGAAAGCCTCAAATGTGGAGGAAAAAAAACTAGTATATATAAAATTCAAGAATAATTAATATAAACATAAATAACAATTAAGGAACTTAAAAGTATATACAATTAAGTGCAATATTTATTATTTAGTGTCGCCTCTTTACGACAACGCCTGTAAGTGATAGGTGTATGTCTTAACGCCTTGGTGATTGTACTGAAGCTGGTTAAGTGAGAAGCCCTCAGCTTGTTTTGCACCTAGCTTTAGGGCTTAAGTAACGCTCCTTAAAACGAGCCTTTTGACAAAAATGCTTCTTTGGAGAATTCATCAAATATCAAAAGTATACTTCGTTCATTGAGAAACAGTTCTATCTGATTGAGCGTTGAAAAGGCATGTTAGTGCTCCTCTTATCCGTACAATCTATAAACATAGATATGACAATGACACTTTCTTATTCACTAAAATCAAAAGATTCAAAACACATAAACTCACAGTCCACAACAGCCAATTTCAAGGCCTCAGGCAGACTCAACTAAGATGGAGTTGTAGGGGATTACCCTGATCTTTCTCTTAGTCCCCCTTGTGAACCTCCAGAGCTCACATCCATAAAAGATATACACAACCTCTCCCAAGTCACGTCCTATACAATAGATCCTACACAATCAACTGTAACTTTGCTAATACATCGAACAAGTCAAACCTACCATCTTTAAGGCCAATTATACTTTCTAAGTATATCACTGGGCTCTTTACGGTTATAACCCTTCTGTCAAGCTAAAAAGTCTACTCGTGATCCGACCTGTTCACAAAATTAATAAAAGATGTCAAACACTGCTACTGATTCTAGTTTCAAGATTAAGTAATCCATTTGGCAGATCGACACAGCTCCATGGAACAGCCACAACCCTGAGAAGCTAAAAGTCCATAATTGATATCTATGAAATGCCACGTCATATCATAATAGCCTTAGTTCCAATAAGGTTCACTTTCGGTATGAGGCACTGAGAATATGTCTAAGATTTCTCAATAGTGTATCCACGGCTTAGATTTCCGAAAAAATTTTCCGTTTACCCCCCTTTCATTAAGCACCTCTTCCTAGCCGTATCCAGTGAGTCAAATCTAATGTTCAGATAATACAGGTGGAGAAAGAACTGTGCAACCAAAATAAATGCATAAACAGAATCCAACAGTCACATGACAGAGGATGTCTAAGTGAACTCACAGGGTCCCTGTATATGGGGTAAACTGGTATTTCTTCACGGTTCACAAACATAGCTTCTGCCACCACAGGTCCTACAAACAAATGAACAGTCATACATCCATCAAAATACAATAGTAAGAATTCCAAATTTCTCTCTTGGTTATCTAAACTCAAACTATATGATAAACAGAATGGTGTTTTTTCTTTTTGTTTTCTTTTTTTCATGGCGGTAGTGTCAGGCCAGCTTGTGCGCACCTCGTTCGGCCGAATACCTGCTACCTCCCAGCAGCATAGGTATCAGGTAACTCTGCCCCCCAAACTTAGGCAGATGGGAAGAAATCATGTAGTGTCTTTTGCTTCCACTGAGAATGATGAGTTGTGTTAAGCTGTACTCATTACCCTACTTTCTTAGTACCCATTTAGCACCAACAGTATCTGTATATACTGAAATTATTATTTGCAAATACGAGTTCAGACAAGATGTTTTGGATTTCAAGTGAAATATTACTTGAACTTCGAGTGGAATACTGAAAGAGTTTTAAGTTTTATGCACATCAAATCACTTAAAGGTAATTGCAGGTATCTCTATTTAATAAGCATGGATGAATAACCTAAAGTAAATAGTGAGTAACTTGCTCTAATATGTTAAATTAGACTGATGGTGTAAATACTTTTGCATATAGCTTAAATCCATTGAAATTGTTGTTTGAAGTGCATTTCAAGTTCAAATCTTCAACTTTTATGAATTTTTTTTTCCAAGGGAAATTTCATGTCCAAACATAATTTCAACTTTCACAAACTTCAAGTGGAATATTGAAAAAGTTTTAAGTTTTATTACTGACATGTAAAAGTTATTTACATCATCAGATTACTTAAAAGGTAATTCCAGATAACTCTATCTAATAAACATTAATGGATAACCTAGAATAAACAGTGAGCACCCTGCTATAACAAGTTAAATTATAATGATTGATGGTGTAAATTTTTTTATAGCTAGTGCATATAACTTAAATACATATTGAAATAGTTGTTTGAAGTGTATTTCAAGTGAAGTTTTTCAAATCTTCAATTTTCATGAATTTTCTTTTTAAGTGAATTTCATGTCCAAACATAATTTTAACTTTCACAAATTTTGAGTGGAATATTGAAAGAGTTTAAGGTATATACAATGACGGTCTAAGAAAGATTTACACCCCTCAAATCACTTAAAATATAGTTGCAGGCAACGCTATTTCATAATTATTGATGGAGACCCAAGGGTATGCCCTAGTGGCCAATGAAGTGGGTTGAGAACCATGAGATCTCAAGTTCAAATTTCAGTGGAGGCAAAAATACTAGGTGATTTCTTCCTATCTATCCAAGCCTTGGTGGACAGAGTTACATGGTACTTCTTGCTGGTGGGAGGTAGCAGGTATTATGTTGAATTAGTCGAGATACACGCAAGCTAGTCCAGACACCATCATTATAAAAATAAAAATAAAAATCATTGACGGATAACCTAGAATAAGCAACCACCTATAACAGGTTAAATTACACTGGTGGTGTAAAAAAACTTTTACCGGCAGTGCATCATCCACATTGAAATAGTTGTTTCAAGTGTATTTCAGTTGAAGTTTTTCAAACTTTTAGTCACCAATTTTCAACTTTTATGAATTTTTTGCTATGTAAAGTTCATCTCTGAACATAATTTCAACTGGATTTAAGTTATATAAAGTGATAGTGTAATGAATTTTTTACACTATCACTATAATTTAACAAGTTATTTATAGGTTAATTATCATTTATATCAGATTACTGCTCAATGTTATTAAGTAGAATTTCCTGCAGTAACCTTTTAAGTGACCTTACTGCGTAAATATATAATTCAAACACATTTCAGCTTCCACATGCTTTTTTCCACTTATACTCGAAATTTGTCCAAACGCATGCTTAATAGTCACTATCAACAGATTGAGAAATAATTTGAGATAAAAGTAAGGATATCTTAGTCACCAGGTTTAACAACATGACGATTCGTGAGTATAATTCCGCGACGCTTATCAACAACGAAGCCCGTAGCGGAACTGACACCGGCAGATTCGGTATCGAAAGCTCGGCAAGCGGTGGTTCGGAGCACGACGACGGCAGGAACTACTTTGCCAAGCGCCTTTCGCCAATCTTCTGCCGTAGCGAGGCTGTTTTCCTTGAACGGAGGAGGATCAATGTCCATACACAAATCATCCTTCATTATGCTAGACTATATTCTGGTCCTAATTCTCCCTCCGATCACAAACTCTCCGGCTAAAAAGAACGGAGAGTGATTATTCCGGCGACAGCTGACTGGGAGAGAGATATGCGAGAAAATTGGCGACGTCTGCGAAGTTGCGTTGGCGTTGACACTCTGTTGAAGGGGCCTTCACTCGTGTGGAAAATGGAGAAGAGCTAAACTTCTGACGACAGTGTGAAGACCTTTATTTGCACAATTAGCTCATATAAAACTCTAATTACACGTAATTGAAACAAAGCTTACCTATGATTAACTTAAACTTATAAAATTAGGGAGTATAACTATTGATTAGTTACTTGCCCCAAAGCTTGGGTCTATTGTTATAACATAATGCGTGATGTGTGGCTTAAGTTTAACTCATATATCATATGCATATGATTTGAATATGATAATAAATGCACATCAAGAAGTTTAATTTAATTATATTTATATTATTTTAATTATCTGTAAGTAATTTTAGTGATACATCATTAGAAAACTCACTTTAGTATTTTATGGAAAATTGTGAATTTTAAGCATTAGAGGAAAACGATAAAAACTGAAGAATATGCAACAACAAAAAATAGCAAAAGAGAGGAGATTTTTTTGAAGTCAAATGAGTATAAATAGTGAGATTTTAAGCAATAAATATTGAAAATTTGATTTTGGAGCAATAATTTCGATCAAGAAATACATGACTCAATTCGAGCAAAGTAACATGTTTCTAGTAAAATTGTGGGGCTTGAGAATATTTTTCAACAGTTTCAAACGATTTATCATCAGAACTTTTTAATGCAAAATTATGACATTTTAATTAAAATCGCACAGTATAGAATTTTATGTCCCGTTACAACGGGCTCAACCACTCAAGTTACCTATTGCGACCGGTATGATCCATGTCACAACGGAAAGGTATCTAAAGCTCGTTGCAACGGGTACTGCAGTTTATAAAATCCAGCTTTCCACATTTCCTCTCTCTCTTTCGTTCTCTCTATTTGGCTTCTTCTCTTTTTTTTTTCCTTTTCTTTCTCTTTTCTCTCTTCCAGAATATTGTTCTCTCTTCTTCTTCTTCTTTTTTTTTTTTTTTTTTTTGGAGTTATTCTGGATCCTAGTTTAATTGGTTAGTAATAGAGTAATTTCTTTGTTGAAAATATCAAGCATCGTGTTTATTTATTTATTTGTGATTTAATTATTTAAATACTTGCGCCTGATTTATATGTTTATACTTATTATTTCGTTATACAATTTCTAGTTACGAGAGAAAAAAATTAATATAACACGTTATATTAAATTTCGAAGAGAGTCATATTCGAATATAATGATGGCAACAAGTACTTGATCTCCATGCATATTATGATTTATTATATATTTGAGAGGAGTATAGTATTCAAATTCTAATATGAAAGTAATTATATTCGAAACAAGCAATTAAATAATTTAAAAATATAGTATGATTTTTATATTTTCTTGACTGGTATTGTTTATAAATTATAGTATGAATTAAGTATATCCGAAACAAGTAATTAATTTAATTATGCTTTATAGAAGGAATCTTATCTTAAAAAGAAATAACAAGTGAAGTCTAATTTAATGTCATATTAACTTTATTCTTCATCATACAAATTTTCATTCATTTGATTCTCTCACATAGTAATCAAGACTATATAAATTGCATCTCAGATAAATCAATTTTATAGGACATATACTTAAACTATAACATAATTTGACAGAAAACAAGTTTAACTGATTTTACATATTTTATATTATCAGCATTTTAGGTTTTGAATTCTGCCAAAGAAAAATAGAGAGATGGACTCATTATCAACTAGTTTCGAACTGTGCTGTTAACCCTTCAATATTTCTCGTGTATTAGAAAACTATTGATTATTAATCTCTAGTTTTAAAAAAAAATATAGAGTTTCAACATTTAAAACTAAATTTCAAATTCTAATAAAGGAAACTAGATAAATTTTTACTTAAGATTATTGAGCAAAATTATTAGAAGCGAATGTGCTGATAAATGATTAGAAGCTTTTAATTTACTGATAGTACAAAAATCATTATGCCGCGCGCCAATTTATAGTAATATTTACTTGAAGTCTTGAATAAAAACATTTTCATGTTGCCATTGAAAAACTCTTCTCTTTTCCGGGAAGGTAACCATCTGAATTGTTTAATCCAAGTAGACAAATAACTATCTAAAGTTTTTCTTTTCTTAGTACAATTTCATTATTTTTGTTCTTTTGTGTTCAGTCAAGACTCACGTCTATTTTTCTAAAATTAAATAATTACCTAAAATCGAAATGCCATGCTACATGACAATATGATATATTGTTGGCATGGTTTGGTCCATTTCATATATAAGTGGGCGTTTGGACATAGAATTGAAAAATTCCGGAAAAAAGTGAGATTTTTTTTCAAGTAAAAATGGTATTTGAAAATTAGAGTTTGTGTTTGGACATAATATAATTTTGGGTTGTTTTTGAAGTTTTGTGAGTGATATGAGTAAAAAGTTTGAAAAATAACTTTTTGGAAATTCCAAAATTCATCTTCAAGTGAAAATTTAAAAATTTATAGACAAACACTAATTTCAGAAAAAAATTAAAAATGTATGGCAATGTGGATCCACGTCAATACATTGTCAGAAAATTCATATTATCGATCAGTTATAGAATAAGAGAATATCCAATAAAAATAAAACGTCACCCTTGGCTTGAATAATAAAATAGTGGTGTTCGACTAAAGGTTCTGCTTTTGCTTTCAATGACAATTTTGTCGCAGGTTAACTTTTAGAATCTGATTTTACCTATATACACCATACTTAAGAGATTTAAATTTTTAAGATCCAATTGTCTTTTTTGGTAAAAGTTACATGACAAATAAGGGCTATAAATCAAGGAAAATATTAGAGAAAATATAAATAGCACAAATATCCAATCAATTTTCATGCGTGTTATGATTAAACATTCAAAATTGAAAGTCCCCGCACTTAAAATATCATTGTCTGAGAAATGTGCATGATTATCTCGCTCTCTTTTTTTTTTTTTTTTTTGAATTATACTAGCGATTGAGGTATTTTAATAGATGTTGATTTATCATTTTAATTTGAAAAAAGATCAAATAAATTATACTTAAAACTTTTTTTTTGAGTTGTAAATTTTCTTTCTTTAACTTTTTTTTTTTTTTGAGATAGGAGCAGAGTAATAAATAGTGATGAAAGAAAAGGATAATTGGAGGGCAATGAGTGAGAATTGCAGGGACGAGGGTATAAATCCTTCTTATACCAAAGTTGTTATCTATGCGAAAACACATTTAAGAAATCAAAATTCATATTGGATAAATGAAATCATCTAACATCCATTGTAAAAAACAGGAGGAAAGTTCTCAGTTGCACAACCGTCTTGTTTGGAATTTGATGCAAACGAAGCAGCAATTATCATACGGCTCACCAATTATTAGATACGTCCGCGAGTATCTGATTAACATATTTCAGACAAACATCACCTTATTAAACTCGTCTGCTTCAACTCCAAAATGTTAGCAGATGAAATGAAGGCGTGCGGACAGGTGGAACCGGATGTAACCTTCCCACAGCTGATTTATTTGATCTCAGTATGGTTTACATGTAAAACAATACAGTTAAATTTGTAATTTTGTTTTATAGATACGTGAATTAATTTGAACCATAAATATGAAATAAAGAAGAAAAAAAGTAAGATTATGAAATAAATTTAAAGAAAATACAAGTCTGGCTATGAACTTAGTCTCTCCAGTTACAGAAGTAAGAACAATATTCAAGAAAAAAGACAAAGAATAGTATTGTAAGATGAGAGCTGACTTAAGCTTTTGTGTACAAAATATTTCGTGTCTACAATGGATGCTAATTGTCCTATTTATAGCTTTTGACTTATTCTTGACCTTACAATCTCTAGCATAATGGCCTATTCAGCCACATTTGTAGCATGCATTAGACTTATTGGATTTTATAGAATCCTTTCTATTCTTATAAGCCTTTCTTCTCGTATCCTTCTTCTCATATTTCTTATCAGAAGATCCTCCATTCTTCTTTTTATATCTATAAGGTTCTTTCTGGTCTTTCTTATGTCTTGAGATTTTTTATTCTTAGGAATATCTATGGCGAATTGTTCACAGAATTGTCCTGATTGTTGTCTTTCATTAAGACGATGTTTCTTGATTTCCTGGCTTAGCTTAATCTCATTACATAGAGCTAAGCCTTCTTGTGTGCATACACTAATAAGCTTTCCATAGGTATAACTATTATAATCTATACTCATTGCAGTTCCTCGAAGAGTTTTTCTAACTCTTTCAGCAAAGAGTGTTGGGAGTCCATCAATAAATTTGGACTTCCAGTGAGTGCTATTACACTCTGGTAATTCCATTACCCTGGATAAGAAAACATCCTTATACCATCTAAGATTTGTCAATATATTGCATCTAAGATTTTGGAGCATGGTCCTTTTGTCAATGTATACATCTAAGATTTTGGAGCATGGTCCTTAAGGTCTCACTATTATCTGACCATCTTCCAGAGAAATGTTCTATAATATTAAGAACTAAGGAATATACAACGTTTTAAACATTCTGACCATCTTCTATTTTTACAAGCACCCATAATTTCTGCTCGCTGTTTTTCTGTTAAATAATTGTCCCACCAGCCTTTTAATTGGCCAGCAAAACCTGCCACTATCATCTCAGTAATGATTTTCTCAGAATTCTTATTAACCTTGCAGATAGTGATGTACATAAGCATTCTATGTACTTGAGTATAAATCTGACAGTCAGTAAAACTATCTATGTTCCATTCATAGATTTTTGTGCCACTATAGTTCTGGGAATAATGAGTAGCATCAGGTTCCTCTATGAGTATATCTTGAGGAGTTGGCCTAGAATAATAAAACATCCTTTAGACCGGTCTACGAGCAAACTTTTTTGAGATTTATTAATCTCATCAGAGAATTTTAATTTTTTCTCTTCATCAGATAAGTTGGCTCTAGTACTATTAATACCTTGTTTGTTACTATTTTTCAATCTATGTATATAGTACTATTTAATATATGAATAAGCATAACTAATCTCAGCATAAGAAATAATGTACAAAACCAAACAATCGATAAGAAATAATCCTAGCATAACTAATGTTACGCGGCGCCTTCCTGAGGTTCTTTGGAAGGGCGATGTAAGGCTAAGCAATCGTTGTCAGTACGATTGCCGTCCGCCAACTAAGGTCCCCTCCGCACGCTAGACTATATTGTCAGTGCCGTGCGGGAAAACCAATATTGTGAGCAACGAGAGAATTGAGAGCTTGTTAAGAAAATTGAGAAAAGAGCTTGCTTGTATAAATGAAAGGCTATTACAAAAGCTACGCGGTGTCGAGGGGGCGAGACACCAGTACAGAAAAATGCTTGCTTGCTTGAATGTTTGAATGCTTATACCCCCCTAATAATGCTTAAAATAAATAAACCTAAGTTACAAGAGATGACTTATGAAAGATGGAAATACATACTGAATGTAAAATGAAATAAACCTACTCTATATTTACAATGAAAATGACTTAGACTTCTACAAAGTAGGAGCAAGTCCAGTGGCAGCAACTTTGTCATGAGCATCAGGGTCTGCGCGCGCGTTGCTGTCGGCGCGCGCGGCACTATTTGTGTCTGCCTGCGGCTGGGCGCTGGCGCTTGGTTCATGAAGGATGCGCGCGGCATTGTCTGTGCACGCGGCATTGTCTGTGCGTGCGGCATTGTCTATGCGCGCGGCGCTGTTGGCACTCGCAAGCCGCTGGGCGCCGGCAAGGAGTGTTGGTGGGGCGACAGAGGCACAGGCGCGCTTGTCACTTGGCGCTGCCGAGACCACGGGGCCAACCGTGGCGCTAGGCTTTGAGAGGCTTGCCGGGACGCCACGGGGCGCGTCCAAGGGGTCATGGGGCGAGGCTGGAAAGCCGCCCATGACATTCTCCCCCACCTGAGTTGGCATCGTCCCCGGAGCCTTATTCGCATGATGATGATGATTAGTCCGGCGTCTGTTGGCTGGGAGGTCTGTTCCCCACTGTTTTGTGGGATGATGATGATGGTCTGAATGACGCTCCATGTATTTCTGAAATGATTTGAGGCGGGTGACATGGAACAATGGATGGATTTTCCACCAGGATGGAATGTTGACCCGGTATGTAGCTTTCCCAAGGCGTTTTTCAATGGACAGGGGTCCAATATATGGCTGCAATAGGCGAGGGTCCTTGGCCTTCCCTCCAAATAGGTACCGTTTTGAGACTCTTACCATCACTTTATCTCCTGTTTGATATTGAGCAAAGCACAGGTTCTGTTCAGCATGCCTCGTTGCGCTGTTTTGGTCTTTGACAAGATAGCTCCGCACTATCTGCATGGTTTGCTCCCATTCCTTCGAGAAACTGGCAACTTGAGGCGATGTTGGCATGTTTGGTGCGTTCACCGTTTGTGGGAGTAGCGGTTGCTGTCTGGTAACAATTTCAAGAGCGCTTTTATTTGTAATGGCGCACTTTTGTGAATTGAAACACAACTGAGCAGCATCCAAAAGCTTCACCCAATGTTGTTGCGACCCGGTTGCAAAGTGGCGGAGATATTCCTCCAGCATGGCATTGAACCGTTCTGTTGGGCCATCTGTCTTATGATGAATGTTTGAGTTGTGACTGACTGTGGATCCAAAACCCCCAAAGAGATGGGTCCAAAATCTGCTAGTGAAGCGTGAATCGCAGTCACTAACGATGTGTTTGGGCATACCCCAATATTTGACAATATGAGCAAAGAAGAGTCGAGCAATATCCTCTGCCGATATGTTTTGTTGGGCTGCTATGAATGTGGCATATTTGGAAAATCGGTCTACCACAACCAGGATGGTTGCCAAATCTCCAACCTTGGGTAATCCAGTGATGAAATTGAGGGAAATGCTTTCCCATGATCCCTGCGGGGTAGGTAGCGGTTTCAAGAGTCCCGCTTGTGCTGGGCGATCCGACTTATCCTTAGGACATGGTTGGCAAGTCTTCCCGCAATGTGGGGCGCCATCCATTTCTTGACGCCGATGGATTGATTTCTGATTCTTGAGGATGGGGGTAGCCTGAACTTTGGGCTCATGTCTTTTGAATCCCTTCCTTGACTGCATGGCCGAGATGTTTTCAGCGGCCATCTTTATAGGTTTGCATGGAATGATGCGGGGTTTGGCCCCGTTGTCTCCCATCATCAGGAGCATGTCGGTGAATGGTACCGGTATGGTGTTAGTTTGCCTCAGGAATTCCAATCCCACTATCAGCTCGAAGTCATCGATGGTAGCTATGCGTAGGTCAAATCTTCCCTCATATGGACCAATCTTCATTGGTACTGCTTTGGCTTTTCCGCTCACTAGCTGAGGTGGTGAGTTGATAGCCTTGACACGGGCCTTGCACTTTTTCCCTGCTAGGCCAAGGCGCTCTACTTGAGTTGAGGCCAAGTAGTTATGGGTAGCACCTGTATCTATAATTGCTCGAATAGGCCTACCATTCACTTTCATGTCAACGAACATGAGGGTCCTCTCTCCTGTGACGGGAGGCCTCTCATCCATCTTCTCTTTCCCTTTCTTGGCGATCGGGTCAATGATCTTCTTAGGGTTACCAATGCTGGTTCCCGCCATGGTGTCTGGGATGGAGTCAACGAGTGCGTTGAAGGCTCCTACTTGCTCTGCGCTGTCAGAGTCAGTGTCTGACTCGTCTTCGATGGCCTGATGGGCGTTGATCTTAACATGTGGACATTCATTGTTCCAATGTTCCCCGCCGCAATGACGGCATTCTGAAGGAGGCTTCCTCCCCTGATTGTTGTTGACTGATGTAGTGGTGTTGCTACTTGATGAAGGAGTCTTAGTTTTGGATGTACTTCGATCTCCCCCATTTCTGCTAGGGCCACCAATTCTCGGTTGGCTCCTGTTATATCCCCCTCGAACAGGCGGCTAGGACCTGTCCCTCAGAGTTTCCAAATGATAGTCCCCAAGGCATTCTGCAACTTGGATTGCCCTGGGCAGGGTATCTACCCTCTATCGTTGCAGCTCTGCACGAGCATGGGGTTTCAAACCTTCTATGAATGCAAAGAGTTTGTCTTTGTCCCCCATGTCTCGTATGTTTAGCATGAGTGCGGAGAAGTCTCGCACGTACTCCCGCACTGATCTGGTTTGGCGGAGCTCCCGCAGTTTTCTCCGTGCATTGTATTCCACATTCTCAGGGAAGAACTGCAGACGTATGGCTGCCTTTAGTTCCGCCCATGTCTGGAGGTTGTCTTCACCGGCCCTGATGGCTTCATATTTCACTCGCCACCAGAGTTTAGCATCGCCCTGAAGATACATGGCAGCAGTTGCTACCTGTTTTGCTTCGTCCAGTGGACCGACGGCATCGAAGTATTGTTCGATGTCGAATATGAAATTTTCAACTTCTTTAGCATCCCGGACTCCGTTGTATGGCTTTGGCTCCGGAATTTTCAGCTTTTGTGAAACAGGGGCAATGTTCACGGCGCCCCCAATATGATTGTCGCCTCCTCTGAGCAGGCTTTGAAGGGCAGCATTGACAACATTGAGTTGGCCTGTCAAGTTGTCTATGGTTTGCTGCATGGAAGTGATTCTGTCTGCCTCTTGTTCACGTTGGGCCAAATCCTGAGCACGCTCCTGTTAGAGGTCCTCGAATTTGCCATGAAGGGCAGCTGCCTCGACAGCTGCTGTTTGACGGTCATCCTCAGAGTCCCGACTGATGTTTGCAATGTCATTTTCGGCCTGCCGCATCCTGCGGTCCAGGTCGTCCAACCTTTGCTCTAGGTTGGTTTTTAAATTAGGCACTATATCTACGATGGGCCGTAGTACGTCGACTGTTTGTTCGAGGACGGTGATCCGATCCCCTTGAGTCACCATGGTCAGAAATGGTGAAATGGGCAACACGTTCCCTCGTTCGATGTCGAGCCTAGGCTCTGATACCAACTGTTACGCGACGCCTTCCTGAGGTTCTTTGGAAGGGCGATGTAAGGCTAAGCAATCGTTGTCAGTACGATTGCCGTCCGCCAACTAAGGTCCCCTCCGCACGCTAGACTAGATTGTCAGTGCCGTGCGGGAAAACCAATATTGTGAGCAACGAGAGAATTGAGAGCTTGTTAAGAAAATTGAGAAAAGAGCTTGCTTGTATAAATGAAAGGCTATTACAAAAGCTACGCGGTGTCGAGGGGGTGAGACACCAGTATAGAAAAATGCTTGCTTGCTTGAATGTTTGAATGCTTATACCCCCCTAATAATGCTTAAAATAAATAAACTTAAGTTACAAGAGATGACTTATGAAAGCTGGAAATACATACCGAATGTAAAATGAAATAAACCTACTCTATATTTACAATGAAAATGACTTAGACTTCTACAAAGTAGGAGCAAGTCCAGTGGTAGCAACTTTGTCATGAGCATCAGGGTCTGCGCGCGCGTTGCTGTTGGCGCGCGCGGCACTATTTGTGTCTGCCTGCGGCTGGGCGCTGGCGCTTGGTTCATGAAGGATGCGCGCGACATTGTCTGTGCACGCGACATTGTCTGTGCGCGCGACATTGTCTATGCGCGCGGCGCTGTTGGCACTCGCAAGCCGCTGGGCGCCGGCAAGGAGTGTTGGTGGGGCGACAGAGGCACAGGCGCGCTTGTCACTTGGCGCTGCCGAGACCACGGGGCCGATCGTGGCGCTAGGCTTTGAGAGGCTTGCCAGGACGCCACAGGGCGCGTCCAAGGGGTCATGGGGCGAGGCTGGAAAGCTGTCCATGACACTAATCACGACATTACTAGTTTCAACATTACTAATACATTCCATTTAGTACTATTCTTATACATCACCCAAATCAACCCCTTGTTGTTTAGACAACTCTATATCCATAATTATTTGACGTCTGCAGTGCAAATTTAAACTTACACATACATGATTTTTACATTGAATTATATTAATTTACTATGATTAAATATCAGATTGATATAAGAACACATTCTCAATCATGATAAAGATATACGTAAACGACACATGTTCCTAAAATATCCAGGGTGAATAATGAAGTCAATTGACTTAAAAAAAAATTCAGTCCAAGTCAATAACTAAAGCCTGCCTGCCTGCCTGCTCGCCAATAGAATCCTTTCCAAGTCAATTTTTAGCCCTTAAAATGCCCTTTATTTTAGTGGCTCTCACAATCATGTCTCTTAAATCAAAATTGCCGGCTGTTGCGAGTCGTTAGACCGTGGTCTTTTCTTGAAAAGTTATTTGATTCTACAACTACTTTTCTTCCATTCTGCAGTCTGCTCAGTGCTCACCAACAACCCTTGCCCCACTAGAAAAAGCAATTACTGGAGTAGTAAGTACTCCTATTTAGTGGTCACTATATTTAATCCAAAACTTATATCCATATTCAGTTGAAAAAGAAGCCGAGAACAACCTGCAATTTTTTTTTTCTGCACTGAAAGCAGTCAAAAGATCATCAATCAAATCTCATATATATATATATATATATATATATATTGATTGACCACAAACCGAAACAAGTTTCATTTTTAAGATATGTTAATTCGCATTCTCACTAGCCAGTATACGGCAAGAGGTAGAATTCAAGAATGCAAGATACGCACACAATAATCCAACAAATTGACCTGCATCTGAGTAATAAGGGACTGACCATCAGAAAATAACCAGTATAATTTCTTTTTACAAGTAGGTCTTTACCTGGGAAGGCGGGGATAAGTTTAACCTTTTTGATAAGTAAGAATAAGGGTAATCTTTATAAGAAAATTTGCAATTGACCTTGTTTAACCTAAAATTAGATTTTATAGGCCAAATAAATTAAATCTGCATTTTCAAGGCACAAGCAATCAATTTGACTTAACTTTCTCAAATATAAACGACAAGAAATAATAAAGACAGTAAATAAGGAAATCAAATATAAGACAAAAGGAAAAAAAATTCTTATTGATCAAGATGTCTCCTTTTTCTATTCATTCCAGCAAGATACAGTGATACATATAGAGAGAGTGGTCGAGTGATTTTTTCAGATGGATACCATGCATGAGAAGTGGGGATTTAAATAGTAAAATTACCCTTAATTGTTCTCCTAATTTCTCGCCTACCCTTTACCTCCATTAACTGTATTTTTCGCACGATGCGCTAAGGATCTATAACTGCTCAATAAATTATACCAAATCCCGCTTTACTCGGAGTTGACTGATTCCTCTCTTTTCCGAACTCGTATGTCCTCCCGGGAAGTCTTTTATGCCGACTCATAAACGATTACGGTACAAACGGCCCCAGTACCAAATAATTCTCCACTTGACAGATCTGGGGCTCATCCTCTCCATGATCTTCTAATATTCTTGCCACGTGTCGGGATACAATCAATCCACATGGTGAGTCTATTTTTTTACCAATACAGACCTAAAGTGAAGGGTGGAAATTTCTGTGCCAGAAAATACACATTCATTCCTTCAAAAAGAAAAAAAAAGGCTCATTCACAAACCATGGAACCAGGAAAATTGGACCCTTCGTTATTTGTATGACCTTCAGAGTTTGTGTACAAATATACCCAAACAAACTTCAAAACTAAAGTTCTAAGAACTTATAATTCTCCTAAATTGTAGACATTAGCCAGTCACCTGGGGCCAAGAAGGTCCCGACTGACCTTATCCAAATCTGACAATAATAATTAATTACACCTCAATTCCAAATATGTTGCAGTCGACTAAATGAATTTTCACTGTGCATGTCTAGAATATCTAATTTTTCGCGCGCAAAAGTTTGATCTCAACACAATAACAGGGTTGCAGGAAGAAGAGGACATCAGAAGAGGGAAACACAGAGATCATTCTAATGTACCAAAATGTATCATGTTGAAGAGATCTCTGAAGCGCCATTGGTAACAGACAAATCAACTGGAGTAAATACCATTTCCCTTTGGTGTAAATGTCTCAAACTTTGATCCATACTAACTTGTATCACTTCAGCAAGCAAACCTCGCGCTTTTCCAGTTTGCTCATTTCCATCTAATTGAGATATAAGATTTGAAACAATGTTCTCCAATGTGTCAGGTTTAAGCTCAGACCTCTTATAAGGAGTGTCTCTAAGCAACCTTAAAAGTATTTGTGATTTTTCTTGAGATATAGCTGTCCCTTTAACAGTCAGTTCAAGAACTCCAGGCATTACACCTTCTCTAAGAATTAATTCCCGGTATTTACACCGATCAATTTGACACATTGTCAGCAAAGCTCCTACAGCATGTTCTCTACTTTGCAAAGATCCAATTTCAAGCACTTCTACTATTGCAAAAATCCCCCCTTCTTCAGACGCCAATGTGTTCCTACCCTCCTCATAGCACATTAAAGATTCTATAAGAGCAGTACATTTTTCAGCAGTTTTTGAAGACTTTTTACAAGATTTAAGCAGAGAAACAATAGAAGGAATTGGTTCTGTTTCAAGAATCAATGTTAAATTTCCTTGAAAAGTTGAAAGATTGTAAAGAGTCATTATAGCATCAACCTTGGCTTGTGAGCTACCGCGTCTTAGAATATCCACAAGTAGAGGGATGACACCGAAAGAGCTAAGGATCGGCTTTGTTACAGAGGATGCTGATAATGTGAGCAATGAAGCAGTTGCATAATCCTGTAAACTTGCATTTTCTGATTGAAGAAAGCCAATAATCGGTTCCAAGGCGCCAGCTTCTATGATACTTTTCTTGTTTCTGTTGAAGATACAAGTAAATAAGATCAGATTGTTTGCTTTCTAATGAATTAAGAATTTAGATGAGTTGATTATACGATTTAACGCAGTTTCAGAAAAGTTAGAGATCGTAAGTTCAAGGCTCGTTGTCACATAAAAATGAATCAACCCGGCACATAAGGGGGTGTATTGAAGACATTAAAAAAAAGTGTCATTTATAATAGCATAAATTTTGTACTTAACTATTACCTTTATTATTCTCCTCAACAACCATCGATCTGAAAGGCAAGTTATTGTCTTAAACTAGTGTTCCGTCAAACACTTTCATATAATACCAAATAAATGGAGTATAACAAAAAAACAAAAACAAAAAACAGCTAAAATATATATGAATATAATCATCTCTTTCCAAGAATGCAAGGCACTAAACGCAAGTAAAAAGGTGTATCGGTAGGAACTGTAAGCAAGAAAGCTATCCGCAACCAAAAATGAAAGAACTTAAGCTAAGAAAGAGCAATTACAAGGTCACTTATATAGCAATTACAAGGTAAATTAGCACCTACGAAATAACATTAGAAATTCACAAGCGAAATTTGAAAATTACATAGCAGCGCAGAATTCAGGAAACTCCGGTAGACCACCAGCAATCAGGGATGGAGCTAGAAGCCCGAGTAGTGGTTAGGCCGAACCCATTAGCTTTTGTTTGAATAGTGTATTTATATTAAGAAATTTGTTAAATATATACAAAGTAGATTTAGAACCCAGTTATTAGCACTTGAAGTCGTCCTTTGAACCCATAAAATTAAAATTTTAGCTCCGAGTCTGCCAGTAATTACTACTACCATATTTCGCTAATTAAAGCCAAATTAGCCAATAAATAATACTAGTACTTACTAACGTACCCTTCATCTTTAACGGAGAGATTGAGGAGGGCAAGAAGAGCAGCTTGAATGAATTCAAAGGACGTAGAACGAAGCATATCAACAAGGGGTTTAACGGCGTCAGAGAAATGACGCCGGTAACGTAGGGAACTCTTTGTTAATCGGCGAATATCCCGAGCACCCTGCACTTTCAAAATTGGGTCTTCAGATTGAACGAGATAAAGTGTTTTTTCAACAATGGAGAAAGACATTGTAGTGTTAGTGTAGCTCGATCAGGAAATAGGGTTAGCAAATGGACTGACGACTGGTACTTGTACTCTTGATAGAATATAAAATTAAAGGCGAATTTTCGTAATAGAAACTTCAATAGGAGTGGCTCTGAGAAATAGAAGAATATATCAGTAATTAATTAGACAAGGTTCGAAATCAATGAGATGTTTTTTTAATCTATATATAGGAGTAGTATTAGAGGTACAGAAACTTTACGGTCATTGTCCGACAGCGCGGTTGACTTCTGTTCAACGGCTTTTGATAGTTGGAGGCGGGTTTCGTTAATTTTCTTTTCCCTGTCTCATCTTATCCAATATAAGAAAAATTACTAACGAGTGTCATTCCTTTTTGGAACTTTCCTTTCATTTGTTTTTTGAAAAATTGTTCTTCAACCAAACACCAAGAAAGGAAGATATTTTGAATTTTACGAAAATTGAAGACTATTTCTCGTTGGGTTGGTCACCTCTTAGCTAGGGGTGTTAATGGTTCGGTTCGACGGATTATTTTATGAAATTTGTACAATAAAATTTTTTTGATTATTTTATTATGTATAGCAAAAATTATACTTTTTTTTTTTATAACAGTGTAAATATTACCCTTAAAAACAAACTCCAATACACCTATAGAGCACCTAATTCTCACAGCCACCTTCCTTGAAGGTTACTATGAAATATAGGCCTCCATCTGAGCTAATATACAAGAAGCCTCTGAAGTAATCTGCTACAGCATTGTGTTCTCTTAGACATCCTAACTTGTCTAATTCTATCTAAAACTCCTTCTTGATCTGTACTGCTATCATGTCTATATTTACAGTGTATCCCCTAAACAATTTTGTTTCTAGCTTCGAAATATGATATATTCCTGCACTCCATATAGCTGCTAGCAAAATTATACTTTTTGAAACCGTCCCAATCATGTTAGTTTCTCTTCGGTATCAGTATGGTTTAGCTATTTTTCTTTAAATGTCAATAAAAGTCACTAGTAGAAATAAAATGCAATAATATACGTACTTTTATAGGACTTATCAAAACTCTCTAGACATTTTTACTGTTTAAAGGGTGATGAATTAAGAAAACAAGAAAGATGGCTAGAGTATAGATTCATCAACTATTCTACAGCAGAGTAAAAGAAACTAAGCAAAGACAAAGAAAATATAAATCACACGAGTGGAAAGATATTAACCAAGTTGAGATTCAAGAATAAAGTCTATAGAAGATTAAATATTCAAAAAGATAAATCTAAATTATACGAAAGGAAACATATTCAATACATTGTAGTTTGCTACTCATAATCGCTAGAATACTTTGTGTCTTCCTTGTGAATATGCTGGAAATAATTTAGTTTCAGTAGGAATAGCATAATAAGTTTAGGAATTAGGATTTGAGTTTAATTACTTGTTGGCTTGTAACAGTTTTCATAATTTCAAGGCCCAAGGAAAAATTTAAAACTTTATTATTTTTAAAATTAAATATATAAATATATTTTTCACATGTAAATTTATTCGGTACGGTTAGATATTTTTTCGGTTTAATTTCATAAAATAAAAAACCTACCCTAATTATCGGTACAGCTATAAATTTACATAAAAACCTACAGTTTTATTAAAAGAAACCTAAAAATCAGTTCAATGTAGTACGGTTTGATCAGTTTAGTCGATTTTTTGATATCCATTGACACCTCTACTCTTAGCGATGGGTGGATAGTTTTGAATACAAATGGGGGCCATTCGGAGAAGTACTATGATGAGAATTGCTCGTAGTGTTTTTTGTAATTTTGATGATAGGTGAATTGGTGGATTTTCGGTCAGAATAGAGGTCTACCATCCTTCATAATTGAGCTATGAGGGTTCTCGCTGGCCTTTGAGAAATCTGGGACAGGCGGTGGCTTTCGAGTTGCCTTGCAAATTGTTCTAGTGTAGTTGATGTGTTGCGGTCTGTAGTGATATTGTCAATCGTATTCGTTATCTTTTAGCTAGGAATTGTGTGATCTCTAATGCTCATATCTACATGGAGACTAATTCGGTGGCTGATGGTTTAGCCAATTTAACCTTTAGTCAAGAGCCTCGTTTTAAATGGCATGCGCTTATGCCTTCTAGTATTTCTTCGCGTGTAGCGGGAAATGTTATTAGCGTTTCATTCACTGTTTGATTTCTAGCTAGTTTTCTTTTGTTGCTTTATTTTCCTTTTGATACAAAGAAGGTTTGTTCAGTTTTTACAAAAACTAAAAACAAAATTTAAAATGAAAAATTTCTTTCAATAGGAAAAAAAGAGGTTTGCAAGTTAAACGCATCTTCAGATTTCACCTTTTCTCTTTCTGAACAGTCTTTCAAAAATTCAGTATGTTATGGTTGACTTAAGATAACTTTTACTATGATTTTCGGAGGAAATTATACAAATAATTTATATAAAATTAACTTCATTCATATATTTATACAAGATAACATATTTGTTCTTGTTATAGTATTTTTAATGAAGAATTTTTCTATTCTTTTTAAAATTGACAAATTCTTCAATGATAATGTATTTTTATTAAGTTTCAATTATTTTAATTTATTAAAAAATAAATACTATATTATTTGTGGTAAGAAAATGATTGCCTGAATAATTCAAACACAAGCATCAAAATTCTTTCATGTTAAAAATTTTATAAAACGCGATATTATATTTAAGTAGGGATTGAAGTCACAAAAATCATTTGCGTATATTAGTCCTTATATTATATGATACCGGGTATTTTGGTGGCTTGTCCCCCCCCAAATCATTTTGGTGGCATATTTAATCGTGGTATTTTGGTGCTCGAGTGATTTTAAATTTCCTTCGCAGAATAATTAGTCCATATAAAATTTAAGAAAGGAAATTTTATGAGTTAATCCCAGGTCTGCAGTTTCTCATTATGCATCCAACCATAATAAAAAAGAACAAAAAGAACTAGCAAACATGGCATTGCAAAATGTTTTTTTTTTTTGCTTGCTTTCTATGCTTTCCATGAATTTAGATAATAATCATTTCGACAAATCTTATTTATGTGAAAATATTTGAAGTTTAAAAAACGATATTATTTAAACTTCTTTTTCAAATATACTTTTACTATTCTGATTAGTTGAGTGTATATCTAATGAGAGATAAAGAGTAGCTTTAGAAAGTACTTTTATTATTAATGCTATTAAAAATCTCTTTTAAAGAGTATAAAATTTTTAAAGAGACAGATAATGTAGAAAAAATGTACTGCTCCGTTCTAGTTGATGTGGTACTGTTTTCGTATTACTTTTTTTCAAAAAGTATAATATATTTTTATATTTAAAAGTTATTAGTTTTTTTTCATGATTTTATTGTCATTTGAAGGGAGTACATTTGAAAGAGGAGGACTAGGCCTAGCCTTCTTGGAAGATAGGTAACTTATAGCCTGTTTGACCAAATTTCTTCAAGTTCAAAAGTATCTTTTTCTTTTTTAAATTTGAAGTGTTTGGTCAAGTTTTTAGAAGAAAAAAAATACTTTTGAGGAGAAGCAGAAGCAGTTTTGGAGAAGCAGAAAAAAATAGCTTCTTCTCATAACACTTTTTTGGAGAATCACTTTTTGAGAAAAATATACTTAGAAGCACTTTTTAAAAGCTTGGCTAAACACTAATTGCTGCTTAGAAATACGTTTTAAATTAATTAGCTAAACACAAACTGCTTCTCATCAAAAGTACTTCTAAAAAAAATATTTTAAAAAAAAAAAATTTCTCAAAATAAGCTGATTTTTTCAACTTGGCCAAACGAGCTATTAGTGAGACCAAGCTACTGAACCATGAGCAAATACATGTTTCAAAAATTTTGCCATCATACAAATGTTTCTACATATTTGAAATCACAAATTTAAAAAAAAAAATTCTTTAAGTTTCATGTCAAATCAAATTACCATGGTCACAGGTTGGACTTTTTGCTTTTTAACACTATGTTAGTTTTTGTTCATGCTATCAAGTACTTTCCCCGCCCCACGTGCCAAGAAATTTGTTTGATTCTGTCTTGTGAATATTCTTAGTCACGTTTTGGCGGCCATTTGACTGAATTGGACTCTACTTCTACTTTGCTAAAATTGTTTATCCGAAAAATAATATAATTGAATTTGTAATGTAATTTGTAAACACATGAATTAAATAAATTTGAGTAAGTAAAATAATAAAGAACAAAACTAAATAAAGTAAGAAATAAATGAAGAAGAGACGAGCCTGAGCCTCAAATTATGCTTTTCTGGTAGCAAGAATAAGAATAGAGTATTGAGCAAAAAAGATGTTAATAGAAAGCAAGAGTAAGTTTAGCCTTTTTTCGTATAAGTATTTCGTGCCCTTACATTGAGTACAAATTGCCCTATTTATAGCTAGACTAAGAGAGACAAGATTCCCAAATTAAAAACTCCTCTTGATAGCTGCATAACCATTGAGTGTGAATACTAAGATATTTTGTAACGACTGCTCCTTCAATACTGTCCTCTTCAGCCGGTATCTTACTTTCAAACTTTTCGTCTCCGGTTCCAATCTCTTCGGAGCTCGCACAACACCGGTCACATGCTCGTAAAGGTACTAGCTGTTTGCTGACTCATACACTACTTGTCTTTACTATCACATGTTAACGCGACGAACGTCTACCTATCATTTGTTAATTTTACCCCATACAGATAGTCCCCTTGCTTTCCAGTGACTCAATTTGAAGTGATTGGGAAGTAGATAAGACCCCCTTTCTGAATTCTGACACTTGAAAGGATGCACATATCCTTGCATTTAATGAGCCGAACATGTGTTATCTCATGATTCGCTAAATACTTTCACCAGTTACCTAGGTAATGATGGCCTTGCATTCTGCCGGCTATAAACTTCTCCCCTTCTCATCACTTTTACCTTTCACTTTTACAAATCTTCCTTCTTCGAATTCTCTTAAAGCTCTTCTGCAACTCTCCCTTTATCTGTAAAATTTTTATATTCATTCTTTCCATCATCATGTCTTCTGTTATCTCTTCCTCCGATAATACAGACACTTACATCGGTGGCGGCCCATCCTAGAAGAGAAAGTCTAAGGAATCCGATGCCGGTCCTCCTTCTACTAATACAATCATCCCTTCTCAGCTAAATTGTGAGACGGATCTCCATATGCAAAAGGAATTCTCTAACCCTAAAAATGACAGAAACAAAGTTGTTGGTAAATACCATTCTACCATTCGCTCTACTAGTATTCCCGTTGTGAAAGAAGATTGTGGCCAGAACAACATTGAGGATTTAGCCTCTAATGAAGTGGAAAGAATTACTTTCAGTAAACCAGGATACGTATATGTTTTACACGTGCCCTTTCACTTTAAGGATTGGCAAGGAAATTTATCCCATCATCTTGGAGTTTTGCCGGAACTACCAAGTGGGATTAGCTCAAGGAGGACAGTCGATATGGGGAACAGTGGCTTGTCTTCGGTTCCTATGTTCCAGGGCCGGTGAAACCCTTACACTTGCTCAGTTGATCAACCTCTACGCTCCTAAACTTTTTCGTGGAGATATGATCAAACTCAGCAAACGTGATCACCATGCCATCGTTACCAGTGTCAATGATAACAACGATCATGGTTGGATGGAGAAGTTTGTTGTCTTTGCTCCCGGAAATATTCTACTGGCGTCAGCATCTCCTATTCCCGAAACCTGATATTATACTTGTAAGCTTTCTTAATATCTTTCTTCATTGTGTCAAGGTAATTTTCTTCTCTTACTAAACCTTCTCTTCTCTCATTTCCGCCTCCCACTAGGTTCCTCTGGCAGTTGTAAACCTAACCTAATGGGTTCAAATTTTTTTAGACATTTCCACTCGGGACTCCCCTAAGTGGAAGAAAATTTCAAATAGATTCAACTGGAAGGCCAAGAACCATGGTGAATAAAACTTCCCTTTTCGTTTTTTAATCTTCAACTTTATGCAGTATAAAATTTTTGACTTCTTTTCATAATGTGTAGGCCTTCCGAAGGGATCTTTTGTCTGTCCTACCGTCGCAGTTTCTCATGACCCCAAAGTGGTTCAGCAACAAATCCAAGAAGACCTTGACCGGAAGAGGGTCTGTGAAGCCGCTCTTGCTTCCGATGAAGGCATATCTTCCCTGAGTCCCTAGCCCAAAGGGACAAAAAATCAAAAAGAAGTCGTACCTCCAAGGATGAGACTCAGGAGAAGCCTCCAATCATAGAAGAAACCCTTGTAGGACCGACCACAGTTGTCCTTGACAAAGAAGAAACCGAGGACAATGATGTAACAAGTTCTTTTCAGAAAAGAAGAAATACAAAAACTCCCTCAGATCAACCGGAGGATATAGAAGGACTCTTCACAAAGTTAGTCTTAGTTGAGAATGCTGAGTCCCGCATCTGGGATCCAGTTGTTGCCTCCGGCCGGAAGGGCTCCACTTTTGAGGTTCCTCCATCTTCTGTTCCAAAACCAGCTGCCACATCACCAGCTCCCGCCTCGCCACCGGCCCCAATCGATCAAGTGGAAGATGTGCGTTCTCCTCGGTCACCCGATCAAGGGAACATAGAAAATGCCTTCTCGACACCCATCCAAAACCCCAATGGTAAGCGCAGTGTTACCTTTTCGGTTTCGAATGAGTACCACTTACTTTCCAAACTGGTAGGAGTTTCCAACTACTTGACGCCATTGGCTTCAGATAAGGACTGGAGAAAGATGGACGGTCTCTCCGCGGAGTGTTTAATAAATAGAACATGCATTTTGCTGCTCGGGTATCAGTTCATTTTTCTATTTTCCCTTTTCACTTGTTAACCAATATCTTTGGAAACTCTAAACCTTTTTATTTTACAGGCCAACCTCCTAGCCTCTGAGGACTTACAGAAGATGACCCTGGAAAAACAGACACTTGCTGCTGAACAGGATGAACTTGCTGAACGCCTCCCGGTTTTAGAGGAAAGGCTTGCTAAGATGAGCGAACTTGAGGCCGATTTGGAGTAAACCGAGCAAGAAAAAATGGCCCATATCCAAGAGGCCACTCAATTTCATGCTGAGCTTGCTGAGTTGAAGATCAAGTGGGCTGAGCTGCAAGATGTTGTGACTTCGGAAACCGAACGTGAGTCTTCTTTCATGGAACAAATCAACAACCTGAAAGAAAATTTGCGTTCCAAAACCAAGGAAGCTGGCCGAGGAGAAGAGGGCAAGAATGGAGGAAAGGCTCAAAAAGGTCATGGAGCAAAACAACCAACATGTGAAGACCAACACTTAACTTTGCCAGATTTATGATATCTTGAGCGTTGAATTATCAGCTGCAGTCTAAAGTCCAAAAGCTCTAAACCAAACTCCAGAATCAAGAGGATTCTCTCCAGCTTGAGAAAACTCATGCAGTTTATCACACGAGGAGGAAAACTTTGGAGGATGCTAAAGAAGTCATTTCGAATATAGATGACTGCATTGATGAAGCCCTTGACTTGGAGACAACCACCTTCGAGAACATTCCTGCCCGAACCACAGCTTCAAACTCCTTGAGCACTTGCTCCGAGTCTTCAGAAATCGAGGAGGAGGTTAAAGATGAATAAGAAAAGGATAAGGATGAGGTGCAGAATCGAATGCTGAGTAGCCTTCACCTTCAAAAGATGCATCAGAGACTTCTCGTCCTTCGGAGTCTGCTGGTAAAACAAATTAATGTATTTTCTTTTTCTTTGTAATTATGTCGAAACTTTTATTGAGTTCAGAATTTTTGAAATAAAAAACACCTTTTACTTAACTTCTGCGCAAAAGACATCTTTTTATGTTTTCGTTGATAAGGTTCGAAATTATTTACATTCGATAACTTTAATACCGGGTTCATACTTTCGGCTTTTATCTTTAATCATGAGGGTTTCATAAAAAGGGGTCCTTATGTTTATGGTGCTCTTGAAGAGGACGTTTCCTATTCATTCCGGCACTAGAATTTGAAACACTCAAATAAAAAAGACCATATCGTATTATTTGGACAAGAAATATGATAAAAACAAAAGGAATTTATTTTATTCCTTCCATTTCCAAAATGTACATTTACATGAGCAAAAAGCTTACATTCACTTAAGTAAATAAAGTTGCCTATACTTGTGTTAACTCTTACTACTTATTTCTACGGGGCTGATCATTTAGTCCCCGATCCTGACTCGAGGTCTTTCAAAACAACTAAACTTTTAAACTTTTAATTTCAAGATACAGCTTCCGTTCTAGCAGTCTTCGGTTTTATTGACACCTTTGGTGCCCTGATATATAATAGTTCCTCCCCCCTAGTTTTTGGATGTAAAGTATGAGAATCTGAAGATTGGAGTCCTTATTGTTGTCAATGATTCTTCTTCAGAGTATAATTTACGTTGCTGCCTCATTAAAAACCTTGCCAGAAAAACCCAATTGGGATAAAAATTAGATTAAGAAAAAAAGAGTGCAATACATACTTTCAATATCATCTAGGATCTTCAACAATAATATCTTTTAAGGTGAGTCATGTTCCAGTTATACTCCATCTTGATTTTCCAGTTGATATGACCCTTTATGCGGTTATAGCTGAAATCCGGTAAGGTCCTCCCCAGGTTGGTCCCAATTTTCCAGCATTGACTTCCCGGGTATTGTGAGTTACCTTCCGTAGAACCAAGTCTCCGATTTTGAAATAAGAATGATTTGCTCTACGGTTATAGTATCGTTCCATCCTTTGCTTTTGTGACACAATCCTTATATAAGCTAAGTTCCAACGCTCCTCAAGCAAGTCTAACTTAATCAATATTGCTTCTTCATTCTCCTGCTCGTTTGCTCGGGAATACCTTATGGTCGGTTTCATAATCTCTAGCAACATCAAAGCTTCCACAACGGTATACAAGGAAAAAAGGCGTTTCTCCTATGCTCGACTTTGTCGTCATCCAATATGCCCACAATACTCATGGCAACTCTTCTGGCCATCTGCCTTTAGCACCCTCTAATTTCTTTTTGAGATTTTGAATTATCACCTTGTTGGTTGACTCCGCTTGACCGTTAGCACTTGGGTGATATGGGGAGGATGTGATCCCTTTGATCTTCAACCTATCTAAGAATTTTGTAACTTTAGAATATATAAATTGTGCCCCATTGTCACAAGCAATTTCCGTTAGTACTCCAAACCGGCAAATGCCGTGATCCCAAATAAAATCAATCACTTCTCGCTCTCCAATCTTCTTGAAAGCACTTGCTTCAACTCACTTAGTGACATAATCAGTCAAAACTAAAAGGAATTTTAGCTGCCCTAGCCTTTGAGGCAAAAGACCGACTATATTCATCTCCCACTTCATGAATAGCCATGGTGACACCACTGAATGCAAAAGGTCCGCCGACTGATGCACCAATTGAGCATGACATTGGCACTTATCACATTTTTGAACTAACACCTTTGCATCCTGTTCCATTAGGGGCCAACAGTAACCGACCACCCTTATTAATTTGAGCACTAGTGAATCAGCACCAGAGTGATTTCCACAAACCCCTTCATGAATTTCTCTCATGACATAATCAGCCTCTGATGTTCCTAAAAATCGACCAACGGTCTTTCGAAAGACCTTCGGTATAATTATCCATCAACGAGATAATACCGAACAACTTTTTTTTGTAATGCTCGGGAGGCTTTAGAATCTTCAGGCAATTTTCCATGCCTTAAATATTCTATAAACTCATTTCTCCAATCCCAGATTAGGTTGGTTGAGTTAGCTTCATAATACCCATCCACGTCTAGGGCTGAATGCAACAGCTAAACAATTGCACCATAATAAGCTCTTTTCATTTCTAGATAAACCTAAATTGGCGAACGCGTCCGCCTCCACATTTTCTCCCTTGGGACATGAATCACCGATCACTCCCTGAACCGAGAAAGTAAAACTTGAAATTTAATCAAGTATTGCTGCATGCGCTCTTCTTTGGTATCGAATATTCCATATATATGATTAACAACCAACTGGGAGTCGCATTTTACTTCAATCACCTTGGAGCCTAGTCCCCCAGCTAATTCAAATTCTGCTACCAAAGCTTCATACTCAGCTTTATCGTTAATCAACAGAACAATTCTAATGGCCTGTTTTAGGATTTCTCCCGAAGGAGTGATTCTATCCAAAGACCAGAACCTTTTACATTGGAGGCTCCATAAGGTTCATACACAGGAGACAATTCCGGATACCATAACTGCTTCTTTAGATGCTAAAGTCCTCGTTCCAGGACTAAAATCAGCCACAAAGTCGGCCAAAACTTGTGACTTAATAGCAGTTCGAGGTTTATATTTAATATCAAATTCACTTAAATCAACTGCCCATTAGCCAATCGATCCGATAATTCAGGTTTATGAAGGACGCTCCTCAAGGGAAAGGTCGTCATAACAGCTATTGTGTGGCATTGAAAATAGGGTCTAAGCTTTCGAGAGGCAACTACGAGAGCTATAACTAACTTTTTCAGGTACAGGTAACGTGTTTCCACACCTGAAAGTATCTTACTAACATAATATGTAGGGAATTCCATACCGTCTTCCTCTCGAACTAGAACTGTACTTACCGCAACTTCTGATAGAGCTAAATAAATTAAGGTGATAAATTAACGTGTTTACCTCATTTATCACGTCGTAGTCCATATCGCCATCCACAACTTTGAATAAGGTGGACTTTGTCACCCCTTTGGCATAGGGAGGTAAAATAATCTCTCCTCGGGTCGTTACACTTGTTAAATTAAACCAGGCCAGAAGCTTTGTTGCCGGAACTATGTTTCCGGTTATTTGCTTGTTCCAAAACTCTCAATTGGATGATATTGGCCGAACTACCTGAATCAACCAATACACATTTAATTTTAAAATCTAAAACATTAAAAGATATTATCAGATTATTATTGTGTGGTAAAATAAGGCCGTCCGTATCTTCCTCTATGAAGGTGATTTCATCATCATCTGATGCTTCTCGGATTCTCTTGCCATGAGTGACTGATATCTTCGTCTTTTTTGCTGCCAAAAATGCCACCCCATTTACTTCAACCCCGCCAAAAACCATGTTGTTCGTTTGGCGGGGAGATCATGTGGTTATTTTTGTCGGCTCCATTGCATCTTGACTCCTCCCCTAGTTTTTCTTAGCCTGATCACTTAAAAATTCTCTCGAGTGACCATTTTTTGATAGTATTGCCACCTCTTCATGAAGATGATTGTAGTTCTCACTCCTATGACCATGTGTTCCATGGAATTCACATCACAAATTAGGATCCCATTGACTGGGATCTGATCGAATTGGTTTCAGGAACCTTGCCTCCTTGATATTTCTCATAGCCGAAACTGATAAGTGAGGATTTTGACTGCTTGTTAGCGCTTTTTAGCTTTCGTTTTAGTCCCAAAGCATTTAATTGTGTTCCCAAAAACTAATGAAATATGCTTAATTGCAGGAATATTGGAAGATGAACTCCCGAGATGAAATCCAACTCAAAAGGAGTAATCTGAACTCAAGGACATAAAAGACACAAAATCTCAAAAGTGCGGACCGCAGAATATCATCTGCGGCCGCAGATTATGAAGGAAAAGTCAGCAGAGTTTGGTGCAATGTGCGGTCCGCACATGAATTGTGCGGCCTCAAAAGCTAGGCCAGGAGAAAAAGTTCAGAGAATGGGCATTCCAAGTCCATCAAAAGTGCGGACCGCACATGAATTATGCGGCCGCAGGTTTTAAAAGCGTGGACCACAGAAGATCAAGTATGGCCGCACATGTAAAAGTGTGTATCGCAGAAAAAGTTTCATGCGGCTGCAGATCAGAATTATGCGGCCGCAGACTTTTAGTCCTGACAATATTGAAGAAAAAGTGCGGACCGCATATGGAATTGTGCGGTTGCAGAACCTCCCGAAGGACATTTTTGTCCGAAATTTCTAGCCTGTATAAATAGACGAGTGTAACAATTTTAGGTCAACTTTTGACATCAGCTGCTATAGTAGCCTTTTCCTTTTACTTCTTTTAGTAGTTTTTCAAATTTTGAGCTATTTTGACATAAATTCTATCATTTTAATCTTGCAATATGAGTTTAATTATCATTTCTTCTTCTATTTTTTCAATTTCAAGCATGAGTAGCTAGATGTTTACTAGGGTTGTGACCCAACCCTAGTGTGTAAACCTTATGGGTGTTTAATTTAATGCTTGTTTATAGTTGGGTGTTTATTATTTAGCCTTGTTCTTGCTTTAATTTGTGGAATTAATGGTTGAAAACATTAGTTGATGCCTATTTGACTTAGTATCTACTTGAGAAAGAGAGACTTAGTCTAGGAAAACTTGGCTAACAAGAAATTGGGTCAATCGAGAGACTAATAATCTCAATTAAAGGCTTCAACATAGAGATAGTAATAACCCGACTCGAGCTTTTATCAACCGTTTTGTTCAATACCCATTTGGACTTGAGAAAGCCAAATTGGGCAAAATCACTCTCTAATCGAGAGGTATTGAGTGGGTACTTGAGTGTTGATAGCTATAATACACCCTGATCAATAAAACAAGCATTAAAGTTTATATCCCATTAGGCAAACACCTAGTTGATGGTCATAGCCCTAGGCTTTTTACAAAACATTAAAAAAAACAACAAAAACAATCTCTTATATTTATTTCTCAACTTTTCAATCTTAGATTCAAATTCGACTTTGAAATAACCCCAATTTGTGGAAGTGTAAATTGAGATAGTCAAACTCACACGCTACAATATATACCCCTAACTCCCATATATAGCTCCCTGGGGAATCGACCCCGACTCTTGTTGGTACTATTATTGCATCGACCGTTTCATAACCTTGAATTGAGGTGTGATATTGGACGAGATCAATTTTTGGCGCCGTTGTCGGGGAGCTTAAAACGGTGTTAGCTATATATTTAGGTGTGTTTTTGAGAATATCTTCTTTTCCTTCCTTGTTGCTAACGTGTTGAGAAATTGTAGGTTCAATCATGACAAATAATGAGCTCGGAAACTTACCGTTGGGAGTTGTGGACATTGAGGATGATCAAATGGATGAGTTCCCTCTTGAACCTCAAGCCAATAGACGAGGTCGAGTGCCTCATGACAACGTGCCCGCTCCACCTCCACCTCCACCATGAGCGGCTCCACACGGGGTGTTACCGAATGAAGGGTATGCAAGTGATATAGTCCCTCCCCGTATTAGGGCAGACAACTTTCAAATAACCAACGTGATGCTCACTTTACTCAAGTGACGAGGGTTCTTTACCGGTGCACCGGGTCGAAATGCATACAAACTCTGAGGATGCTTTGAGGCTAAGGCTTTTCCCTTCTCTCTACGGGAGAGGGCTTTAGATTGGTTGGAATGTTGCCAAATCATTCCATTCATACTTGAGATGAATTAGCAGAGAAATTTATTTTTAAGTACTTATCTCCCAGGCACATGGCTATTCCTCGGGATGAAATTCTAGAATTCAAGCAAGAGCCCAATGAACCACTACACGGGATATGGAAAAGGTATAGAACAATGGTGAAAAAATGCCCCAACAATGATATCACGGAGAACATGATTCAACAAACTTTCTATACAACTAACCAATGTGTAGTGAATCAACTTGCCGGTGGGAACTTCATGACAACGCCTTATGCGGAGGGTTGTGATATCTTGGATAAGATGGCGGATACTTTATCGGCGTGGCAATCTCGTGCTGATGTTCCACAATGGGGCTCCCAATGTGATTCACCTTCACAATGAGTTGCATGATCATGGACAAACCATATCCGAGTTGACTACCACCATGAACCAATTGGCAAAGGCTTAACTTCAACAAGTGCAAAACCCGAGGCAAGTCTATGCAATGGAGGGAGTAGGTATGATGGTGAACAAGAGAAGAACAAGAAATCTACAAGTGCAACAAAGGGTGGACAATTTTGTGCAAGATGATAGTGGATTTGATCTAGATAAATCTTATAATGACCAAGAAGAGGATGTCCAATATGTGAACAACTTTCAAGGGCAAAGAAACAACTTCCAAGGCCCAAGCTAACAACAATGGAGACCTCAAAATAATCAAGGCAATTGAAATTCTCACAACCAAGGTAATTGGAGTGGTGGAAACAATCAAAGAAATTGGAATAACAACAACTATCAAGGAAATTGGAGTGGGAGCAATAATCAAGGGAATTGGCATAACAACAATAATCAAGGCGGGTGGAGTAACAATCAAGAAAATCGAGGGTCGGGTTTTCAAAGGCCTCCGATATATCAACGACCGAGAAATCCACCTCCTTATCCTTCCCATGCTCTTAGTTCTTCTAATAATGAAATGGTCCGTATTGAGAACATGTTCAAGCAAATGATGGAGAAGAATGCAGATTCCGATGCTCAACTTGCTTCACACAATACCTTGATCCGTAACTTAGAAGTGCAAATGGGACAAATCTCTCAAGCTTTAAATTCTCATCCTAAGGGGGCACTACCAAGTGACAAAGATGGTGAACCCAAAGGGTGGGAACAATACGGGACATGCCATGGCCGTTACAATAAGAAGTGGAAGAGGTGGGAATGCACCCATCTCAAGTCAAAGGCAACTTGTGGATGATGAGCAAGTGGTAGAAGAAGAAGAGATCCCGAAAAATATGGTGCAAGCAAATGATGAAGTGCGGATTGATATTGATGACACGGTGGAAGAGACTCAAGAGGAAGTGAACCCGTCTAGGGATCATGTTATTGGCATATCGAAACCAGTAGTGAAAAAGGCTAAGGAACCATTGCCTAAGCCATCTCCTCCATATCCTCAAAGGCTCGACAAGAAAAATGGCAAGAATCAATCCAAAAATTTCATTGACATGATGAAGAGTCTCTCGATAAATGCGCCATTAGTTGAAGCTTTGGAGGAAATGCCCGGTTATGCAATATTTATGAAGAATTTGGTGACAAAGAAGCGATCGATGAATTTTGAAACTATCAAAGTCACTCATCAAGTGAGTGCAATTGTGCATTTGATGGCTCCTAAATTGGAAGATCTCGGTGCTTTCACAATCCCTTGTACCATTGGAAGTGCTGAGTTGGCTAAAACTCTTTGTGATTCTTGGGGCGAGTATCATTTTGATGCCCTATTCAGTTTTCAAGACCTTGGGAATTGGGAAACTAAGACACACATCTATGAGATTACAAATGACCGATCGTACAATGAAGAAACTGTTGGGGATGATTGAATATGTATTGGTTCGTGTTGATAAGTTCATTCTACCGGCAGATTTTGTTATTCTTGATTGTGAAGTGGACTATGAGGTGCCGATTATTCTTGGTAGAGCTTTCCTTGCTACGGGGAAGGCTCTTGTTGATGTGGAAGCCAGAGAACTCACATTCCGGATGGGTGATGAAAAGGTGGTGTTCCACGTGAGCAAATCTATGCGGAAACCGAATAGCAATGAACTGTGTTCGTTCGTGGACTTGGTGACCGATGTGATTATTGATGATACAAGTGTCACGATTAATGTGGGTGATATGTTGGAGGCTATCTTGCTCAACTTTGATGATGACGAGATGGATGGCTTCATGGAATGTGTAAATTCTTTGCAAGGAATGGGGTTGTACAACTCTGTACCCCAGAAACTTTCCTTGGGTCTTGAGAATAGGAAAACTCCTCATACAAAACCTTCAATTGAAGAGCCTCCTATTTTGATGTTGAAGCCATTGCCTCCACATATCAGGTATGAATTTCTTGGCCCTTGTTGCACTTTACCTATTATTCTTTCCTCTTATTTGACTAACGTGCAGGTTGACTCTACATTGGCGATGCTCCACAAGAGGAAGAAAGCTATTGGGTGGAATTTGGCGGATATTCGAGGAATAAACCCTGTATTTTGCATGCACAAGATTAACTTGGAGGAATATGCCAAACCATCTATTGAACATCAAAGGAGATTCAATGAAGCCATGCAAGACGTGGTCAAAAAGGAGATTATCAAGTGGTTAGATGCCGGGGTTGTCTACCCCATTTCCGACAGTTCGTAGACTTCTCCGGTGAAATGTGTCCCAAAGAAGGGGGCCATAACAGTAGTCACCAATGACAAGAACGAGTTGATTCTCACAAGAATGGTGACCGGGTGGAGAGTGTGTATAGACTATCGCAAACTAAACAAAGTCACGAGGAAAGACCATTTTCCACTCCTCTTCCTTGACCAAATGCTTGATAGGTTGGCTGGTCGTTCTTTCTATTGCTTTCTAGATGGATATTCGGGCTACAACCAAATCCTTATTGCCCCGGAAGATCAAGAGAAAACAACCTTCACATGTCCGTATGGCACTTTCGCTTTCAAGCGGATGCCATTTGGCTTATGCAATACACCGATGACTTTTCAACGATGTATGATGGCGATCTAAATTTGGATAGAGTATTGGCAAGGTGTGAAGAAACGAACTTGGTGTTAAATTGGGAGAAATGCCATTTCATGGTCGAGGAAGGCATTGTCCTTGGCTACAAAATTTCAAAGAATGGCATAGAGGTTGACAAGGCAAAGATTGAGGTGATTTTTAAACTTCCACCTCCAACCTCAGTGAAAGGCGTGCAAAGTTTTTTGGTCACGCGGGGTTCTACCAGCGCTTCATAAAGGATTTTTCTAAAGTGGCGAACCCATTGTGCAAGCTCTTAGAGAAAGATGCTAAGTTTCACTTCAATGATTATTGCATGAGAGACTTTGAATTGCTAAAGTTCAATTTGACAACCACTCCCATTATCACCGCTCCTAATTGGATTTTCCCTTTTGAGTTCATGTGCGATGATAGTGATGTAGCGGTTTGAGCAGTTTTGAGGCAACACATCAACAAGATTTTTCATCCGGTCTACTATGCTAGTAAGACCATGAATGATGCCCAATTCAATTATACCGTTACAGAGAAGAGCTCCTTGCCATTTTGTTTGCAATTGAGAATTTCCGATCATACTTGATGGGTGCAAAGGTTATTTTTTATACGGATCATGCGGCACTTTGCTATCTTATGAGCAAGAAAGATTCAAAAGCTCGGTTGATGAGATGGGTGCTATTGTTGCAAGATTTTGATATTGACATCCAAGATCGAGCCATACTTTTTCCGGATTTGCGCGGATGGGGTAATTAGAAGATGTGTACCGTACGAAGAGCAAAATGTTATTCTTGAGGCGTGCCATTCTTCGCCTTATGGTGGTCACCATGGTGGAGCAAGAACGGCGGCCAAAGTGCTAAGTTGTAGTTTCTATTGGCCCACTCTCTGCAAAGATGCAAGTGATATGGTGAAAAGATGTGATGAACGCCAACGGGCTCGAAGAAGAATTAAATACCTCTCACTACCATTTTGGAAATTGATATCTTTGATGTATGGGGTATTGACTTCATGGGTCCTTTTGTGAGTTCTTGTGAAAACACCTACATCTTGGTCGCATTTGATTGTGTGTCTAAATGGGTTGAGGCCATTGCTCTACCCAACAATGAAGCGAGAAGTGTGGTGATGTTCTTGAAGAAGAATATTTTCATAAGATTTGGTACTCCACGGGCTATTATAAGCGAAGGGAGGTCGCATTTTTGCAACAAGGCTTTTTACACTTTGCTTGGCAAGTATGGTTTCACTGATAAAGTTACGACTCCCTATCATCCACAAGCTAGCGTTCAAGTGGAAGTCTCCAACCGAGAGATAAAGAGTATCTTGTCCAAAACAATGAATGCTAACCGGACGGATTGGTCAAAGAAACTTGATGATGCACTATGGGCTTATCGGACTACTTTCAAAACTCCTATCGGGATGTGTCCATAATGGTTTGTGTTTGGCAAAGCTTGTCATCTTCCGGTGGAACTTGAGCACAAAGCCATGTGGGCTTTAAAGAAATTGAATCTTGATTGGGATGCAACAGCTAACTTGCGGTTGCACATTTGAATGAGTGGGATGAGTTCCGGTACCATGCATATGCAAGTTCGTCCTTGTACAAAGAGAAAATGAAGTACCTTCATGATAAATACATCTGAAACAAGGAGTTCAAGGTGGGCGATCTTGTTTTGTTATTCAACTCACGATTGAAGATGTTTCCCAAAAAAGCTAAAATCTAAACAGAGTGGTCCCTTTGAAATTGCAGGTGCGACACCTTTTGGTGCATTGGACTTGAAGAACAAAAATGATGAGGTATTCCGAGTCAATGATCACCGGGTGAAGCATTGGGAAAAGTTGATGATGGCCACGTGGTGGCAGTTATTCATTTGAAATGATGGTAATCTACGTCGTTTCGCGATGTTAAATCAGGCGCTTCTTGGGAGGTAACCCATGTTTCTTTTTCTTTTCTTTCTTCTTTTGTATATAGGTATTATTTTTGTGTTAACTGGATTTGAAATGTATTGCAGGGATGAGTGTACTTTACAAGAACTGTGCTCAGAAAATTGGCTAAGTATGGAAAGAAGTGCGGATTGTATGTATATTATGTGGACCGCACAATTGTGATTGCTACAGCAAAAAGGGAACTGCAGCCACACAATTGCAGTGCGGACCGCACAAATTAGAAAGGAAAAATACAAACTCTCTGAAGTTTGGTTTGTCAGCGAAATGGCCAAAGTGCGGCCGCACACCAAAATCTACTGTCCGCAACAAAAATCTACGATTACACGACAAATTCTGCGGACCGCATATCAGCAAGGGCTTTTGAGTCCCAGCTAATAGAGTGCATACCGCAAAAGAAATTCTGCGGCCGCGCTCATCCCTTTGTCCCTCAAGTCAGACCGTCCAGTATAAATAGTAACCTCAGGGCTACTGTACATTTTTTCCCCTCTCTAAGCACTCAAAGATCTAAAACATTTAAAGTACTGCTAAATCATCTGCCACATATAATCAACATCTGTGATCACTCATTTGCACTACTTCATATCTGGTATGCTTTAATTACTCGTAGAATTTTTCAATTTTTAGTTTAATTTATAATTTGTTAGGTAGTTTTAGGCCATTTGTGAGTAGCTTTCAATTTTACAACCATGTGGAGTTTAAAATGTAGTGGGTCAACTGATAATTGCTCTATGGGGAATGGGTGAATTGATTTTCATGCTTAATTGTTAATATCATGTCAGATTTATGAAAAAATTGTTAACCCTAGAAAGTCTGCTCGTAAATGTTTTGAAATCTGCGGCCGCCACAAGAAATTGTGCGGTCCGTAGAAGTTGAGCTTAGGGAACATTGGTCAAGCATGATTCTGCGGCGCACTTGAAATTGTGCGGACCGCAGAAATCCCATCACGGCGGCAGAAAAGTGAGCGCGGCCGCAAACCAGCCTAATCTCTATTTTCAAACAGTTGGAATTTTGGTGAATCAGATGTGCGGCCGCGATAGAAAATGTGCGGACCGCACTCCAGACTGCGGCCGCACTTATAATTGTGCAGACCGTACTTCCCTACTCTGCAAGCATGTTTTACACTGTGATTTTCACTGTCCCTCTGGTGTGATCTTATATGTTTACGCTTGAATTACAACTGACACCTGTGGTTGCTTGTTACAGAAAATGGTTAGATCTCGAGGCCGAGGAGATACTTCAAAGGGGAGAGGTGAACCCTTCAGGGGCCGAGGCAAAAGTACTTTACCCCTCGCCCTCGAAAAGATAATCCCCAAAAAGGCTACAGCAGGCCGAGGAAGAAACATAGAGCTCTCTGAATCCAGTTCTTATGCCCCATCTAGGGAAGCATCGATGGGCGACTCAATCCAAGAGCAGTCGACTGTCCAATCAAAGCCACCGGGGAGGTACCAACTCCGGGACGAGCCTTCCTCCTCACAAAGCACCCCCGAGAGGTCAGAGAGTGCCAGTCAGCTTCTGAGCCTCCTCTACACCTGTCCCTGAGGCACCTACAGTTGATGATATTCCGGATGATGGCCGAGGGGGAGATACCACAGTTGCTGGCCTTGAAAGGTCGAAGAAGAAAGAGATCTGGGAGGACTGGTTCGTCAGTCTAGCTGCTTTCACTAGCTTTCGTAGGTGGTGGCCGGTGAGATTGCTCACTCTTGAGCGACAGATCCAACTAAAAGAACTTGACAAGTATAATCCAGTAGTCTTGAGACAGTTCCGAGAGCGGAAGGGGTGGATGTTGTTCACCCAGAGTGTAGTAGACACCTAGGAGTATCTGGTCCGGTAGTTCTATGCCAATGCGCACATAAAGAAAGGGACCAAAGTGACAAAAGTGAGGAATCTGAAGATGCAGTTTGACTAGCACACACTGAACTCCTACTTGGGGTTTGAGGATGTTGAGCCTGCATAGTACTTGGAGAAGCTGGCGATGGGTGATGCAGCTCGCCCATGGCTAGCTGAGATTCTTGCAGCCCCGGGGCCACCACCACTATGCATCACAGCAGGGGTTCCTATTCAGCGGAACACCCTAAACTTCGAGGTGAAGGGATGACAGACCTTCGTATGCAGCAGACTAGACCCGTGCCAGAATGAAAGAAACCTACCTATTTTGCGGGCAGTTCTAGTCGCCTCCATCATGGCTGGGTACCCAATCAATATGGGTGTCGTGATGTCGGCCAACATGTATGTGGTCGCGAGGCAAGCTGATACCTCCTACCCGTATCCCAACACCATCACTGAGTACCTTTCGGATTCACGGGTGGAGATAAGAGATTTCGATACAAAGCTTCAGGCTAAGAAGCCCTTCTCATGGTATTCTCTGATGGATGCACACTACCCGAAGAGAAAGGGTCAGCCGACTACCACCGTAGGCCAGTCTGAAGAGCCATCGGTGGTAGCTGCAGAGACAGCCGATATGCCATCCACTTCAGCAGAGCCTTCAGCCAGTGCAGCTGCCATGCCTCCACCTTCAGCCTTAGTGCCTTCCATCTAGGCTTTGAAGCTAGTGACTATGCCCACTGCTCCACTTTTTGCGCTGCGAGTCTCCCAGACACTGGCGAGCCTCAACAACTGGATGCAAACAGCCACTACAAAGCTATCTGACATATCCAGTCATCTTGCAGCACAGTCATCTATTCCGACATCCCAGATTCCCCCCATAGTTGAAGAAACCTTGAAGAAGCTCTTGGAAAATCAGAACACAATTATGGCCACTCTAGCACAACATGGGTCAGTCATAAAGGAGCTGGGAAAGGAAATGAAGAAGATGCGAAAGTCCAGGCCTCCAAGAAGTCAGTGGACAAGCTCCGGCGATAGATTACCAAGCTTGCAGCAGCTAGAGACATTCCATTTGACATGCTGATAGACCTGCATCACCCACGCCCAGATCCTATAGCACCTACAGCACCAGCTGGGCAGTCTGAGGAGCCAGACATTACTGCTGACACTGCCGAGGTAGTACGTCAGATGTTCACCAACCCAGCCACTCCCGGACTTGAGGATGATGAGATCCAATTGGATGAGGCTGAGATAGGTGCCACTGCTGGGACACAGAGATAGCCACAGAGCCATAGGGAGTTTTCTTCAATCTTATCCTTCCTTCACTCTTACTTTGTTAAGCATTGGGGACAATGCTTATTTTTATTCGGGGGG